>OY986040.1:62336427-62508927 GCA_963920215.1 Nineta flava | reverse complement strand
ATCTGGTAAGTTAGCCTTTCTGCGCTTGTTTTAACGAACTTTGGGAACCTATTCTCTTACTTTCCTTCGGATATATCAAACCGTTTGTATCCTTGAGTCCTATAGTAATGACAGGACACGGCCAAACTTTTATTATTTGCTCTCCGTTTCGATCAAGTGCCTCTTTTAAACTATATAAAGACCTTGTACCGCAAAGTGAAAGAGTATAATACGTGCCTCGTTGCAATCCCGACAAGCCGTGACGTTCTCAAACCCGGTAACGGATGGCTGCCTTTTTAGTCTTTGGTGACTGGTAGACACCACAAGCAGAAGGTTGAAGTTTCGTTACCAGCTATCCGTGCGGTATTCTATCGAAAGATGAATGTTTGGCAGTCGGTTTAACTTTTCATTTCATGTTCATAGGCATACGCACCAAGTCGTGGCAGAGGTGGTGTCCTTGGTATGGGTCCGGTTTCTCACAAGGGATGACAAATTCTTCACGGGCAAGTTCATCAAGAGTTTCGTTCTCATCAACTCCGCATTTTCCCGGAACCTCTACCAAGGTGACTCCTACCGGCCTTGCTAGCCATTGAAAACCAGATAGCGTTATTTTGATGACGCAGCTTGGCTATCTGAGCAGATAAAACCTGTGGCTCAGAGCAACACACTACTTCCCCCAAATTTATCACTGGAGCTTGTACGTTTCAGTTTAAAAGACAGTAGCATGCCATCTGAACGCGAAGTTGGTTAAGATGTCTCTGTTTTTAAACTGCACTTCAGCCTCCTAATATCTCTTTTAGCGAATTTGAAAGGAAATAGAGCTATTGGTCTCGTACCGACTTCAAAATTTTGCTAAAATTTTTGCAAATGTTCATAGATCCTATCTAGTCGATGTCGAAAATCACCATCTGTAAAATTTATATATATGGACATATATATATATATATATGGACATATATATTTATATACATATATATATATATATATATATATATATATATATATATATATATATATATATATATATGTGTCTGTAATCACTCTAGTGGTCACAATTTTGATCTGATTGGAATGAAATTTGGTATTTGAGACGCTTTTGGTATTCAAAAGTTCAAGTTCGTTAATGGGTAAAATCGAATCAGGGGAAAGGGGGGTTTAGGGGCAGGGGGAAACACTAAATTTGACATATCTCGCTTAATATTCGAAAAATCGAAAAATTCGTAAGAAGTCAAGTTGTAGGTACTAAGTTTTAATGTAATTTTGTTTCTTATCATTTTTTCTGTTACCCTAATATTTACAGAAATATCGACGGTTTAAGATTGAGAATTAAAATCCTTAAGATCTCTGTATACATTAGAGTTCGAGCAAAAATGATTAGTAATGGTAAGGTAATGAATTGTAGCAAACATGATTTTCTACAACTTTAATCCTTACACATTTTTTGATTGTTCTAATATTAAGAGAGATATTTTATATTTTGTGTTTTCTTCGTTCTTTATGCCCTCCTTTCCCCTTGACATATGTCATTTCTAAATAAAATTGGCCTTACAAATACTAAAATCATATACGACATTTCATTTTGATCAGACTAAAATTTTGACCGCTAGAAAGTGATTTATGTATTCTAAGGAAATTCGCTAAGTTAAAGCAGCTCCTGCGTAACGAATTTTTAATTTTAAGAATTCCTCCCATTAAGTGAATGTCATGATTAAAACTATATTATCTAACGGCAGTCTCATATGTCTCATGTATTGATTACTGCTACTCATACGACAATAATAACAGTATTATTTTTAATTTGTTTTACTTTGTAACCAAAAATAAGATAATTTGACGGTTAACTTCACAGCTAACATACTTCATTTGAACAATATTATGCTTAATAAAAACATTAGGGATATTTTAGAATCAAAGACAAAAGTGCTTTTTTATGATTACATACCAAAATTTTCATTCCAGTGATCGAAAGTTAAAGTTCTATAGATATTAAGTACCCAATCTATTTGACATTCGAAAACAAATTTTGAATAAATGTTGTTCATACATTTTAGGAACGCTTTCTTAGTTAGGAATGATGCTGTACATCTTACGGCTATAAAAAAAATTTAGAAGTAGGTGATGGCGATGGAAATAAGTTCAGTTAACAATTAAATCCAAAACCACACAAACTTAATATATTATTTCGTGTAAAAAAAAAACGTGCAATAATATTTTCACCCCATAATATTTTCGTCATATTTTTCGTTTTTGTTTGAATTGTCTCTTCAACAAGCAGTTTGTTTCTGTAACGTGAGGTTTTTTTTTTATAGATTATTTTATTAAACATGGTAAATACTATATAACGCAAACTTTTTACACATTATATACTAATACACCACATTCGTTATATCCGTACGAATATAAATAGATTACTGAAAGTACCAAAATCGAGCAAAAATTATTTTCAACAGATCAAACATATTAAACACATTGCAATATGTAACGGCTACAATCCAAAATTAATAAAGAACATGATCCGTAAAATTAAATTTAAAACACCAGAACGAACCAACATCGAACAAAAAAAATGTTGCAAGCTAATTTACTTCCCACCTTGTAAGAACAAGAAAAAAATTGGAGGATCATAATCTAAAAATAGCACTACAAGTGAACAAATATAAAATTAAACAGATCCTCGGTAAATCAAAGGACACTAGCCAAAGCCGTAGACAAATTTTAAACCGATTCGAAGAATATATGGCTCATATGAAATATGGCAGGTTAGAAAAATCCTGTGTAGCGTAAAATCGCAGGTTAGAAAATCCTCGTAAAAGTGTCACCAAATTAGCAACGAATAACATATCCTGAAACAATATAAAAGTAATTTTAATAAGAGTGATAATAACAAGAGTAAATCGAATGAAAGCAATTTTAACAAGAGTAATTTCAATAAAATTTATTATATTTTAATTTATTTTGTTTAATTTATTATTTATTTTATTTTTGTCTTTTGATCTCTATTTTCTATCAAGAGCAGTGAGACAGACCGAGTTTAAGGGTTTTTTTTGCCTTCGTGCTTACAGTACTATTACTACACGTTAAATCAGAGCTGATTTGACCCCGAAATATCAGCTACAGTGCTGATTTTTCGAATATATGCTATTTAAGGATCATAAGAAAACAAAATTTTGCCATTCGTTAAGAAATAAACGGTTAAAAAGTTATTTTGGTTCAAAAACCGTAAAATAGCGGCAACGTCCATAATTTTCGTTAGACAGGATAAAAACGTAGAGCCTACATCAGATATCCTTTTAAGATGATATTTGGCATATAGTTAGTTAGGTCTAGTACCCAAGGCGCAGGAAAAATTATGAAATCATGAAATTTATATCGGGAAATGGAAAATTTTTGCATTTTAGTTTTGATAAAATTAACAAAGAAACGCTGCTGCTCGATGATTGGTCCATATTTTCTGTAAGTATACTTAAAATTTAGCAACACACCACTTTTGAGAGTTGTGCACGATTTTTTAAGACTTTGTTGCTCCACTTCCAGAACTGCTAGAAGGATGCGGTTTTTTGCAATCGACGCGGAATTCTTAACCTTAAATAAGAATCTCTGGGAAAATTTAATTTTCCCAACGGAACACATGGAAAACCAAAAATGAAATATGTGTTTAAGTTTAAGCCATTTCCAGACATTTGAGAAGGATGCGGTTTTTTGCATTCAACGCGAAATATCTCAAAATCTATTTGTAGATCGAAAAAACTCAATTTTCCTAACGCAACATTCGAAAAAATGGAAAAAATAAAAATTTTGGTGAAAGTGTTTTCTACATGGTAGTTTGATCTTATATAGGCAATCGATTTTGAATATCGAATATGTTATTATGTTCATTGAACAATTCACATAAAAATTTCCATTCATTGTTTAGTTGGTATCTATATGAGTACATTTATTCAAATATTATAAGCTTTTATTAGCGAATTTCCCCCAAAGGAAATGCTGCTATTGTTATTGCACCAATGTTGGAATTTCCTAAAATTTGTACAAATGTCCATCAATCTACCTATTAGATGTTAAAATCCACTGTCGATAAAATTTTTATTTTTTGTTTAAAATTTTTTGTTTAATTTTTTTTGCACTTACATTCTTACCATTTTAGTTGGCGCTATTTACTTTTTTAATAGCTCGGCTCTTTAATGGGATATCATCACTTTTTAAGCAGCAACTATTATATGAAGTATCTCCCCGAAAACTTGGCCCTTTTTCACATTTGTGTTTTCTTTTAAGAGTAAATTACGACCAACTAATTTATACTGATGATGACTACTTTGTAGTCGAAATACGTATGTATAATACAAAAATTAACCTAGGGTTCCTAGATTAAAAACCTAGAGTTCTCATGAAATATCATTTGATAATCTTATATGGAATTACCATTTTTTGACATCAAATGCTTGATATGAAAAATCATACACATCTAGGGATGGGTATCGAACCCACGACCTCTGGCATACTAGACCAATGCTCTACCAACCGATCTACCTTAGATGTTATGGTAGTGCTATGCATTTGATCTTTCATTATCATACAACTTCAACAAGAAATAATAAAACCATATTTATAAAAATATTATATGTATGACGCTTTTTAATAACACTGTATCTTTCTGAGTACATGGCTATAGCCTCAAAGAATATTCTAATAATATAATAAATTGAATATACCCTCCAGCGTTTTATTTACTGTTTACAATTTATTAATTAAGAATCATGGAGAAATATCAATTTTTTATTTTGTATAATTTATCTGAAAAATGATGTCATCTAAATCTCACGATCTTTTTGACATTTGTATAGATAGCTATATTTTATTTATTTATTTTATCTGGTATGTACGAGTAAGTATCGAGTAAGTTTAGTTTAATTTATTATAATAAATAAAAAGTGTATTTCTTGTAATTACAATATGATTCATCATTTTGTGTCATCGTTATTGTCAATTTTTTGTATATTTTATTATTTTTGTGACATTTTATATGTATGCAGTCATTGAAATATTTTATTATAAAAAAACATGTTTCATTAGTACTTGTATTAATAAATATAAGTACAATTATGGTGATATGAGGACAATTTAATTTTATTATTTAATTTCATGATTGTATGACTATTATTGAAAATTATACAGTACCCACATGAATATCGCGTTGACAGTCGTATCCTTGAAATATATGAGTAGAAATGAAACCTTCATTGTTTGCAGTTTTGAAACATGATAGATTTCTATCTCACTATTCTATGTCGACGTAATACACATCCCCAGTTTCTGCTGGATAGTGAATTTTTTTTAAATTGAAAATGCCTATTAAATATATTTACGTACCTAATACTACTGACAGTATGCCCCGTCTAATACGTCACATAGTTTAATACATTCAGTGATTTTTTTTTAACAGAAAATAATTTTTATAAATAATATCAAATAATTATAGCATACGAATTTGCACCATCCAAATCCTTATACGTATAACAAGCTCTTGGAAATGAGCTGCCCATATTCGGTTAGGTTGTAGATGATACAAAATATTTTATTCTCTATCATTTTATAGGATGAGAAGATGAAGTATATTTAATAGTTTTTTTATTTTCTAACTATTGGCAATGTGTATGTAAACATTATCTCAAAAGCGCTCATTTTCAAAATTATATAATTGATTTGTGAAATTATATTTAAAATTTTTCCCCTATTCCTAGAACATTTGTTTGTATTTTATAAATACGTATTTCGACTACAAGCACAGTGACACAGGCACCAAATTAGCAACAAGCAACATATCTCTGAATCCATATTCCAGAGATAGTTACGATTAGCTAATTCATACTGATGATGACTACATTGTAGTCGAAATACGTATTTATAAAATAAAAACAAATGTTCTAGGAAGAGGGGCAAAATTTGAAATATAATTTCAAAAAAACCTAGAGTGCTCTTTGATTATTTTAATAATCTTTATAATTTATTCATTCGGGTTTCGAAAGAAACCAAATGAAGAAGGTAAGAATCAACTTAAATATTTTTAAAATGAGCGCACTTTTTGTGGGCCATAATACAAACAATAAGCAAAAATGTGTTGAATGATAAGAACTGCTGTGTACAAAAAATTGTATTTGTTTTTATAATATGGAATAGTTATTACACAAGGATTTAGCCAATAAATGTACTATCCGATCAAAAACATAAATGTAAGAAAGGGTCGAGTTCTCGGGGAAATCATTAATGTAATAGTTCCTTCTTAAAAAGTGATGATATGAGAGTAAGGACCGAGCTATTTACAAAGTAAATAGCTCTAGACTTCATATAAAAGTTGCTTCTTAAAAAGCGATGATATGGAAGAAAGGACCGAGCTATTTACCTTGTAAATAGCTCGGTAAACTATTTACCAAAAAAATTTATGAGGGCTAAATTGATTAAATGTGAGAAAAAAATGCTTGAAATTTTCTTCGTAAGTTTTCCCTTGGTATGTTTTTAAAATTTTAAATAACGCGGCAAGTTTTAAAATATTTGAAATCATCAGAAAAAATAACTTGCCACGTTATATAAAATTTTAAAAACATACTAAGGGAAAACTTAAACCAAACGAAATAAATTTAAACAAAATTTTTTCTTACATTTAATCAATTTACCCCTCATTAATTTTTTGGTAAATAGTTTCCCGAGCTATTTACAAGCTCTTAAATAGCTCGGTCCTTTCTTCCATATCATCACTTTTTAAGAAGTAACTTTTATATGAAGTCTAGAGTAAACATTTGTACGTCATGTTATATATATATATATATATATATATATATATATATATATATATATATATATATATATATATATAATGAAACTTAACAAATATACGAACACAAAATATAAAATATCTCTCTTAATATTAGAACAATCGAAAAATACGTAAGGAATAAAGTTGTAGGAAATCAAGTTTGCTAAAATTCATCACCTTATCATTGTTGCTCAAGCTCTAATGTGTACAGAGATATTAAAGAATTTAGTTTTCAATCTTAAACCGTCAATATGTCTGCAAATATTTGTGTAACAAAAAATGATAAGAAACAAAATTATAGTAAGACTTTGTATCTATAACTTTAATTCTTATAAATTTTTCGAATATTAAGGGAGATATGTTCAATTTAATATTTACCCCTCCCACTATATTTGAATAAATGTACTCATATTGAGGCAAACTAAATAACGGATGGAAATTTTTATTTAACTTATTCAAAGAACATAATAACATATTCGATATTTAAAATCTACTGCCTATATCTGATCAAACTACCATGTAGAAAATACTTTTGTTTTTTCCCATTTTTTCGGATGTTCCGTTAGGAAAATTGAATTTTTTCGCTCTACAAAAAAGTTTTCAGATATTTCGCGTCGAATGCAAACAATCGCGTTCTTAACAAATGTCTGGAAATGCCTTACACTTATACACATAAATTTAATTTTTTATTTTTAATATGTTCCGCTAGGAAAATTAAACTTTCCCAAAGATTTGTATTTAAAGTATCAAAAATTTCGTGTCGAATGAAAAAAACCGCATCCTTCTAGCATTTCTGAAAGTGGAGCAACAAAGTTTTAAAAAATCATTCACAAATCTCACAAATGGTATTTGCTAACATTTTAGTATAAATATAAAATATACGGACCAATCATAGAGCAGCAATATTTCCTATGGTAATTTTATCAAAACAAAAATGCGAAAGTTTTCCCGATATAAATTACGTGGTTTGAAAATTTTCCTTTCGGTTTGCTCACAATATCTCACTGTATGGCAAATATCATCTTTTAAGGACTAATGGTCTAGGCCTTGGAATTATGGCCAAGAATTGTGGGCGTTCCCGCTTTTTAACGACTTTTGCATGCGAATAACTTATTAACCGTTTATTTCTTAACGGTGATTGAAAAAACAGTCTCTTATAATTCCTTAAATAGCTTATATTCGGCACTATTGCTCGTTTCGTTCAGAAGATATTTCGGGGTCAAATCTGCTCTGATTTAACGTGTAGTAATAGTACTGTAAGGGCGAAGGCAAAAAACCCGATTAACTCGGCTTTAACTCGTCGCACTACCGTACTCTAGATATAGGTATATACTCGTAGCATAGGCAGTAGTCAAAACATTTCATACACTTGATTAGATTTTAGAATTTCCATACCGTGTGTGACTGTGAGTATTTCTTATCTATAAAGTGATTTATTTAAGTAAAAAACTCGTAGTAGCTAATAGGCCGGTCAAAATCGACACAAAAAATCGCTAAAGTCGCAAAACGTGATGTATCGCTGATTTTGTAGTATGTTGTTTGGACCCATTAGGCCTAGGGCTATGTATACCCAAGTTTGCAACTCTCAAAAAGTTGTGAAAAAATTTTTACACACCAAAAACATCGAAATTTTTGGACTTCTTTCAGATTCTGCTCTATATCTTCTAACCCATGCATTTTTCATCAAAAGATTTTAAGAACCTTAAATTTGTGACAAACTAAGCCAAACCGGAGCTTTGTAGGTCAATTGGTTACCTAATTACGGCACTTTGAAAATAGGCCAGTTTTTCCAAAAATTGAAAATTTTAAATTTAGACCTTCTTTGTATCGAAATTGCGTCGAAACCATTGATCCAACGGATAAAACTTGCAGAATATAATTAGTAGGAAATTTAATTAGCTTCAAATTTTGCGCCAAGGGTCTGTAAGCGTCGTAGCTATCGCGAAATCTAAAAAACCCATATAAGGTAAAATCGCATTTTTCGTTGCAAAACGTGCTATGATCATATAGGAGATATGTAAGTTGAATAGATTGTAGGTAGGTTCCAATATTAATAGTCAACAAGCTAATGTGTGCAAAAAATGGTGGAGTGGCAAGCGCCCTTGCCCTTGAGGATTGTAGCGGTTCTTTGTTGTACGTAGGCAGGTTCCCCTCTTCCAACCCTCTCTCGCAACGTAGGGGCCAGATCAAGGCCTCTTTGTCTTCACCCCCTCTTTCAGGCCACACTATCCGGTTTCTTATCTTCGAGCTCCGAGTTCACAGTAAAGTTTTTGTGTCTCCTGTGAGTAGCTCGTATTTCAATATGCAAGATTGTGTTCAATTTATTTGTGAATTATTTTCTTTACGGACTTTAGAACAATAACAAAATTTTAAATAAAATACATAAAAATAAAATAGAAACATAAAACATTTGAATAGGTGTCTGGAATAAGGGCGTATGTAACCGAAAATGTCAAATCGTTTTTTTTCATTTTTAATGAAAAATTTATCATCAACATTGATGAGTTTTCCTTATATTGTATATATTTTTTGGAATAAGTGCATGTTAGATAATATAACTTTATTTGACATAAATCAAAAAATAACTTTTAGTGAATTTCTTGAAAGGAAATAGAGCTATTGGTGTCATACCGACTTAAAAATTTAGCAAATGTCCATCGATCCTACCTAGTATATGTCGAAAATCACCATCTGTAAAATTTATATGTATATATATATATATATCTATGGACATATATATATATATATATATATATATATATATATATATATATATATATATATATATATATATATATATATATACATATATATATGTTTATATATATACATACATATATATACATATATATATCATGTTTTTCCATTCGACGTGGATCGGGTTCAAAATAACAGAATTATTTCGAAAAAGTAAATTTTTCTATCACAACCCTTCAGAAACGAGAAAAATACCCCTTAAACGACCCCTTTTCTTCTTTACATGCTTGAAAGATGCGATTTATTGCATTGGACGCTAAATAGCTACAAATTAAGAAAAATGTTTAAAAAACTTTGATTTTTTCGTTACAATATCCCGGGCAATCACAAAAACACACCCCAAAATTCTTAACATGCTAGAAAGATGGGATTTTCACCAAAGGACACGAAATAAAGTCAAATTAACAGAATACTTTGAAAAATTTAATTATCTACATCTCAAAATCACCCCCTCTCTCCACTAAAAAGGGAAAAACAACAGAACTACCTTTTTCACTTCTATTTATGATAGTAAGACCGGGTATTTTCCATTCGACGTGAAAAAAGTTCAAAATAACAGAATTATTTGAAAAACGGAAATATTTTTATCAAAACCCTTCGCAAATGGGAAAAACACTCCCAAAACTGTCCCTTTTCTTCTATACATGCTAGACAGATACGATTTTTTGCATTCGACGCCAAATAACTACAAAGTAAGAAGCATATTCGAAAAACTTAACTTACGTTTTTCAATTCTATACATGCCTAGAAAGATGGGATTTTCAACAATCGACTCGAAATAAAGTCAAGTTAACAGAATACCTTGAAAAATTGAATTACCTACATCGCAACCCCCCCCCCTTCTAGAAATGGGATTAACTCCTCTAAAACTGCCCTTTTCTCTGCTATTCATGTTAGAAAGATCGTAAATAAAACAAAGAATCTTGTAACTTAACCATTATTTTTGTCCTATAAGCCAGTTATATTTTAAGAGATTTAAGTTTTGTTGTTTTCTTTTAGTCTAGATGTGTTTTCGCTATGTAAATCTTCTATCTAGATGCAATCCCAAGTATTTAACTCTATTAGCTTGTAGAAAACTGGCATTGTTCATGCAAACAACTGGGCAAGTTTTTGTCCGCATGGTAAACATGTGTTGAACGGATTTGGATTCATTAACTTGAATGCGCCATTTTTGTAACCAATGTTGTATTTGATTTAACGTATTTTGAAGCTTTCTAGAAGCTACATTTGGATTATCGTCAATGGATAAAATGGCTTTATCATCTGCAATTGTCGCTGTCGTCTTTTCTTAGTCAACAGATAAATCCGCAGTATAAATTAAATATAGAAATGGACATAGAACGCTGCCTTGCGGTACGCCAGATTCAATAGGAAATAAGTCGTATAACTCCTCTCGATGTTTGACTTGTAAATATCGATCGTTTAATTATGATTTCAAAACACAGTAATATGTACTTGGTATTTGTTGTTTCAGGTTGTAAAGTAGGCCAGGATGTCAGACTTTATCAAACACTTTGCTTACGTCAAGGAATGTTGCTGTACAATATTTCTCTTTTTGAAAACTTTTAACGATTGTATACACTATTCGGTGTACTTGTTCAATAGTGGAATGCATTTCACGAAAACCAAATTGGTGGTCGGGTAGTATAATTCTGGATTCATACAATATATTTTGTAATCGTTTTAGAAATAATTTTTCAAAGACTTTAGATAATGTGAGTAACAAGCTGATGGATCGATATGATTTAACTTCATTGATCGGTTTCCCTGGTTTTGGGATCAGAATGAATTGCGATATTTTCCAAAGACAAGGAAAATATCGCACTCTTAAAATTGTATTAAAAATGTTGTTAATTATAGTTATCCCTTTTTTTGGTAGCTCTCTTAAAATCTTGTTGTTATTCTATTGTTTTCTATTGTTGTACGTATTTTCGCTTGGAGAAAATGGCCTTATTGGTGGAGATAATTGTAAAGGGACAATAATAAACTGTTCGATTTCTTCCTCTGTGGCAATTTTAGATTTATAGAAAACTTTTTTTAAGTATTGTGCGAAAAGATCAACCTTCTCTTTACAACTTCTTGCCCAAGAATTAAAGTAATGTTAAATTTAGATTTTACATAATTATGCTTAAAAAATATAACAATTTTCACCAGAAAATTGCATCAGTAGATCAAGTTTTTTAGTTGCATTTTAAATAAAGGTACAAATGTTAGTAGCATTAATTTCAGTGATAATAATTTTAACCTATTTTCATTATGTCTAACGTATTTGTTAAAATATTTAAAAACAATATTTTTCAATATCTAAAAGTTAATTAAACCGTTTTTTCCTCGCATCATATTAATGTTATGACGGATATTTTGTCACAGCGGATATTTTATCGCCGGATATATTATGATCGAATTATTTGACCTGCTCCCTTTATTTTTTTATGAAACATTTGTTAAATTACTATGATCGTACTTTACTAGTTTTTGATTGACTATTGCAATAATGGTCTTTGTATAGGTACTATGGTTTGATAATAGAAAATTATTCTATATAGAAATTATCTGTTTCAGATCTTGTCTTGAAGTAGTCATAATATTTATATTTATCCCCATAAAATTATTTTAAGATTCAAATTTATAGTGGTACTACCAAATAAAGTTTTATGGTATATACATATACAGAGTTAGTCAAAATTGTAGGTGCATTGAACCATGTACATTAGGTACCTTTCCTTTTAAGTAGAACACCTATATATTTTTACATTTTGTAATTCTAGGATTAGATACTTCTATAATTTTTTGTAGGAATCTTTTTAATTATAAGCAATTTTTTTTGTTATAAGCAATTAATCCCAACTACTGAACTCAAAATTGATGCATTTTATTAAAAAATGATTCCCAAAAAAAAAATTCTTAGATTTCATCTTAAATAAAAAATGTCAAAAAATACAGGGCGTTCTATTTGTAAATCTTTTTTTAGAAAACTTTTAGCTAACTACATAAAACAATGATCTCCTATATTTTAAAAATATATTTAAATGATTGTTTGTTTACATCTCTCAATTAAATACACTGTTTTTGTTCAGTAAGTTATGTTTAAGTTAAAGTTAATGTTAAGTAAATATGACATCATAATAAAATCCATTGTGTTGTCATAAAAACACTGTATGTTATATTTATGTGTAGATAAAAAATAAATACAAGGTATAACAGAAACTTAGGTTCCAATAGCATGAACACCAGGGACGACACTCAAGGACGTTTTCTTAATCATCAGCTATAAGATAAAATACAGCGTGTAGGCAAAAATTTGCGAATAACTTTGAAGTTTATGTTGACAACTGTGGAACAATTTCTAAAGGAAGCTGCTTATTTGGTATTGTTTAGGGCTCCGTACTTATAGAGCATATCTAGCAGGCTTTATGATAGTTAATAGAAAGCTAGTTAACATTAGTCATTGAGATGAAACGTAAATCAGTTTTGCAAATGACCAAGACCAGATTGGAACGAAACTTTGTTTTGATTGTAAAGAGTAACCATCATAGGCATCTGTTTTATGGTAAATCGAAAAATCTCCTTAAAATCGTATATATGTATGCTACAAGGGTTATAAATGTAAAATGAGAAAGTTGTTATATTTCAAACTCACCATGTTTCAGGTATATTTTAGGTGTGTGTTTCTGAGTGTGTGAGTGCATGAGTGTGTGAGTATGTGGGTGTGCAATTATGTGTGCGTGAGTGTGTGGGTGTGTGTGTGGAAGTGGGTAATTCGGTGTGGATGAAGCGTGTGTCTGTGTGTGTGTGTGTGTGTTAGTGTATTTGTTATCACTAAACTTTGTCACGGGTGAACGGATTTTCATGAATTGTATCAATTACTTTAGGTCCTAGAATAGTAACGAAACGTAATAATACAATTGCTGAATGAATTTTTGGCATTGTAGCGTATTGGGTTGGTGTACGTCCTGAACAACAAAGGTACTTATACAGAAAAAATATAAATATATTTTTGCTGTGTAGTATGGTGGACCAGGACCTCTCTGGCTGTAACCAGGAAAAACTTTGATCACCTGCTCAGAGTCGTATGCCGCCTTAGTGTCACTGAAGCCATGTGAACAACTCCTACTATGATTGAGGCGGTAGCCATGACAGCTGCCTATCGACTTAGAAGTTTCAGACAGTGGCACTGTAGGAGACAGGTCATGCAAGTATAATGAACAGGTAGGGAACTGTGACTCCACTTGTAGAAATGGAACCTGATTCCACTGTTCCGATTCATCGTTTTGACCGTAAATTTCGGGTAATCGTTCCCTCCCGTGAGGAATGGGATCGAGATGTACCTAACTTTTCACCCCTCCCGGACCATATCTTTATACGGATGGGTCAAGGACCGAAGGTTTATCTGGAGCGGGGATTTATGGACCTAGAATAAAGGAATCGATTCCTCTGAGTCATGCTGAAAGATGCCCAGAATTGTAACACGAAAGGTTACAGTGGGGCACATATCAGCATCTTCTCAGATAGCCAGGTAGCACTTCGGGCCCTTGAGGCGTCAAGATTCCAATCGAGGATAGTCTATGAATGCTTCGAAGAGCTGAACCACTTGGTACTGAGTAACACAATCAGTCTGATCTGGGTACCGGGTCACTCTGGCGTTAAGGGGAACGAAGTAGCGGACTCGTTGGCACGAGAGGGGTCATCTCAAGCGCCTTTTTCCCTATTTCCATAGCAAGATGCTCCGTAATTTACCGGGCAAAGGGGTGGCTGTTACAGGCTCATAAACACAAAGTGCATAAACACAACTAAGTGTTTATGCACTTTGTTGCATTCGATTGTGCTCGATTGAAATTCAATAGAATGCAGTTGAGAAGGGTGGTGGGGCTTTTGACAGGACACTGTCGATTGAACTACCACCTACATAATTTGGGGATCTCTGATGATCCCACTTGAAGGGCCTGCATGGAGGACGATGAGACCTCCATACATGTTATATGCACCTGCAGAAGCCTGCAGGGTGTCAGATATAGAATGTCAGATATAGATATTTTCGTCTTCCACCCTAGATGCCGGCTTTCCTGGGATCAAGACGAACATTTTCTTAAGATCGATGCGAGGATTAGGAATGAATGCATTTCACCTCGCACCCTCCCAAGCGGCTATTTCCGGTACTGCCTTTATAAGCCAGTCCCTGGACAGCGTCCGTAGCTATCACTTCGAGTCCAATTTGTCCCGAGGTGAAGCTTTCAAAGCGGAGAACGATGGTCGTGTCCCTGTCTAGGGACCCGTCAATCGCCCGTTCAAGGGCATCACGGAGTATTTCAACCTGTTCCGCCGACCACTCGGTCATCGAAGCCTCGTCCCGAATGACGGTACGAGGTCTTTTCCTTGCTACCTGTGTGACAGATGGTCGTGCTTCCCCTACTATCCTTCCAGGTTTCTGTGGACGGACAGGGATTGACTCCAATATAGTCTTGTCAGCATAAGTTTGGGGAGAGCTTGGAACTTCACAGCTTCCTGCAGCTGCTTGTTGAATCATTGCTCTCTGCTGGGCCATTCGCTTTGGCTGTGCATCTCCAGGACGTTTAACTTTAAGCTGTAGTGCCTGCAGGTTCACCGAGATTTTAGTGTCTGTTACGGAACCTGGTTCTACTGATGTGGTGGTCCCTCATTCGAGAAACTTCACCTTCCCCTGCTGGTCGACCTTGCGACGTTCTTGCGGGTCCAGGTTAAGCATCTGTAGATGGAGGTGTACTGTTTCCTATTCCTTCCAACATAGAATTATTTATTCTGTTCTTCATTTTTGATCCCACGAGTAAATAATGTATATAAAAATTTTGACCTTTTTCACATCCTGAGGCGTTGTTAGAGCGGGATCGCTTGATACAAACTTCCCTTAGTCATGCATCCCATAGGCGCAATACCAGACCTTAAGATTAGGGGAGGTTTTTTATAGAGATCCCTATCCTCGCGTGCTGGGCCGTTAAGACCAGCACCCCGATTCTCACGAATACCCGCAAAACATAGCTGTTACAATGCCAAGAGGTTACGTGTGATATAGTTTTTCCACCAGTTCGGACGCCATAGCATTAGTTTTAAACACGGCTACCCACGTGAAGGTTCGAGGTTGACTGTTTGCCATACAGAGGTATAATATTGCACATGCATGACTCTTCCTCCCACGCCTACCGGTATACTTTCATTAAAAGTTTTTAATTTTCCAATTTAGGGGAGACATGGAAGAGGATGTGTACAAAATGTCCTCCAATGTCATTGAAGCAGCTTCACATTCTATACCCAAGTCTTCGGGCATTCCACCTAAAATGATAGTTTTCTGGTGAAATGATTTCATATATAAACATATATAAAAGACGCCCAACGCAGAAAACTTTTATAGTCTTTAAAAGGAGGAAGATCTATAAAAGAACTATCCGTGAACAGAAAAAGATATCTTGGGCGCAATATGTTTCCGCTATCAATACTTTCACACCATTCACGGAAGTATAGAGGAGGGTAAAGGCATCTTTCGGGAAATCTTGCACATCTCCGGTACCCTCTTAAGTTTAGATGGCGAAATATTCTCTCAGCATGCCGAAATCGCTAAGTATCTAGCGGAGCATTTCGAGCGCGTCTTCTGTTCGGTACCAAAATTAAGACCTGATTTCCTGCAGATCAAGACTCATCATGAACAATACGATGTTCTGGACTTTTTCTCCGATAAATCACTCCAGTACAACATTTTACAATTGAAGAATTATTGGAAGCGTTAAATTGGTCAATTAACACATCCCCTGGCTCCGATACAATACATTATGCCATGATGCAGAATATTCTGGTAAATGCACATTACAGGATCTCAATTACAGTATTTTTCGCAGAGAGTTTACCCTCAACAATGGCGAGAAGTCATTATTACCCTGCTGCGAAAAGATGGTAGAAAGTCATCGCAACCATCAAGCTACCGTCCAATATAAGGTATTAGGAAAACTGGTTAATAGGCGCCTCGTCTCGTAAGTGGAAACTAATCGTTTGATTAGTAAATATCAGAACAAGGTACAAATCTAGATCCTATATAGATGTTCCCGTTAAAACATAACAACTATTTCGGTTTTTTTTTTCCAAAAACATTACTATGTAGTTTTAACCAATGCTCCTGAGTAAGCATTGGTTAAAATTAGGCACTCTGTATAACTTACATATATAATAGTAAAAAAATTTTAAATGCGTGAGGAGTTTTTTGTGGAAATTATCGAGTATAATCTTTTCAAAAAAATTATACTGCTTCAGTATTTTTTCTTTTTATTGCTTTGCTAATATTGGTGTATTTTTTATTTGGAAATATAATTTTTAAATTCCACGTTATGTTAAATTGCTGTCTTTAAATTACATTAAATTGTTGTCGTATAATACTTGGTTCAAGTTTTTCACGCCAACGAGTACTATAACACATATAAACAAATTGTATCTGATAAACATTAAAATGCTTATATAATAATCTTTTAATTCACAAAAATTGGAGTAAAATAATAATTTATTAAAGTAGCAGGTGTGTCTGTATCTACTATTTTATATTAAACAACAAATAATATACACATGCAGCGTGGCCAACCACACACACATTTAAAATAAAGGCGTCGTTCTATTGTTCTATTCATGATTTGATCTGCATTGCATTTAATTGTTTATTTTTTGTCGAACACATAGTCTATTAAAAAGACTATTGATAATTACTTGTTTGACTTTTTAGCGTATTCCTCCAATGGAAATGCAGCTATTGTTTTTGTACCAATGTTGGAATTTCGTAAAAATTTCTTCAAATGTCCATCGATCCTACCTATTAGATTTAAAAAATCACTATCGCTAGAATTTGTATATATGTATATATATATATATATATATATATATATATATATATATGCTTTTTAAAATAAAAGCGGTCACAGTTTTATTCCGATTAGTGTGAAATTTGGTATTTGAGACGCTTTTGATATTCTAAAGGTTAAGTTCATTAATGGGTAAAATCGGGCGAGGGGAAAGGGGTTTTTGAGGGAGGGAGAAGCACCAAATTTGACATATCTCCCTTAATATTTGAAAAATCGAAAAATTTGTCAGGAGTTAAGTTGTAGGTACTAAGTTTTACTGTAATTTTGTTTCTCATAATTTTTCTCTTACACTAATATTTACAGCAATATTTACAATTAGAGGTATCTCTGTTCATATTAGAGTTTGAGCAAAATGATCACGTAATGAATTGTGGTAAACTTCATTTTCTACAACTTTACTCCTTTTACATTTTTCGATTATTCTAATATTAAGAGAGATATTTAATATTTTGTGTTTATTTGACACGAATACATGAAACACTCGGATATTTTATTGCAAAAAACTTTAAAAAATAATTGAACCGATTTCAAAAAACACAAAAAGTCACTTTATTAAAAAGCTAAAAGTAACAATTTATAGATTTAATCTAAAAGACAATTCTTGCCCAAACCTATTACGTATAATTTAGTATCTAGAGCACGGCAGTGCCACAGGCCGAGTTTAGGGGTTTTTTGCCTTCGCGCTTACAGTACTATTACTACACGAAAAATCAGAGCCAATTTGACCCCGAAATATCTTCTTAGCGATAAGAGTTACAGTACTGGTTTTTCGAAGTTTTGGCTTTTCGTTAAGAAATAAACGGTTTAAAAGTTATTTGGGTTCAAAACCGTAAAATAGCGGGTACGCAGATAATTTTCATAAGACAGGATAATAACGTAGGGCCTACACCAGATTTCCTTTAAAGATGATATCTGGCATAAAGATGATATTTGGCATAGTTAGATCTAGTACCCAAGGCACAGGGAAAATTATGAAATCATGAAATTAATATCGGGAAATGAAAAATTTTTGCATTTTTGTTTTGATAAAATTACCATAAGAAATATTGCTACTCTGTGATTGGTCCATATTTTCTATATATATACTTAAAATTTAGCAGACACCACTTGTGCGATTTGTACACGATTTTTTAAAACTATGTTGCTTCACTTCCAGAAATGTGAAAAGGATGCGGTTTTTTGCATTCGACGAGAAATTTTTGAAACCTTATATACAAATCTTTGGGAAAATTTAATTTTCCCAACGGAACATATGGAAAACCAAAAATGAAATTTACGTGTTTAAGTTTAAGCCATTTCCATTTTAAGTTTAAGTTCATTCATATAAAATTATAAAAACATACCAAAAGAAAACTTACGAAATAAATTTTTTCAACCAAATTTTTTGTTCATTTACTTTGCACTTACATTCTTTCATTTAAGTTTTCGCTATTTAATTTATTATAGCTCAGCTCTTTAATGAGATATCATCACTTTTAAGGAGCAACTATTATATGAAGTATCTCCCCGAAAACTTGCCCTTTTTTACATTTATGTTTTTGATCGGATATGTAAACATACAAGGAATATTAAGTTTGATCACGACTGTAACGCTTAAAAATATTGCTCGTAGGCATGAATGTTTGGTGTATGTGTTCATAAAATTTAGTCATTTCCCCATGCCCGTCTGCCTGTGTGTGTACACGATAACCCAAGAACGAAAAGAGATAACGAGCTGAAATGTGTTTTAGAGCAAAAAGTAAGGTCAAGTTTGTTAATGGGAAAAATCGGACTATATTTGGGCAAAACTGCTTATCTTTGAAACTGTAAGAGATAGAAAAAAATTTGTTAACAAAAAATCTTCTTTTTAAAATAAATAACTTTTGTTTGAAAATTTTTTTCATAAGCTCAATATTTTTCTCATAATTTGTGATTATATGTTCCTCAGAAAGAATTGTTAACATTTCGAATACGCAAAATAGTTAACAATTTAATCATTAATATACATCGCAGTATATAATGGGTATTCAAACATGTAAGTCAGTTATTTGTTACATTATTTAACAGTTGAACATAGAAAATTTTGTTTTAATTTTGAAATGTCAATTTTGATTGTCGTTTCCATAGTAACTATAAATCGTTATATATCGTTCTATTTTGGCTATTAATAAATTTAATTTTTGCAAATACTAAAGTCATATCAAATATTATATTTCATTTTTATTACACTAAAATTATGACCGCTAGAGACTGATTTATGTATTCTAAGGAAATTCACTAAGTTGGCGCAGATCCTGCGTAACGATTTTTTTATACACCTTTTATAAAAAATTATCCAGGTTTGTGACTGCATTTTTATTATTTTGTCGCATCATATAAAATTTTCCTTGATATAATACCATACTGAAATGAGACAGAAAAAGGGGTTAAGATAGAGTTCGTAAAAATTGGCACGGGAATTGGTCTCATTTTAAACAGTGACTAATTTTTAATCAGTTGATATTGTCGTATCCAATAGGCGGTACGGCAAATCAGTACGGTTATTTAGGCAGGTATCGCCGTCACCAGAGCATTTGTCCAAGGTACAAATTCGTAAACCTTTTGTCCAGTTTCCAAACCAAAATACTTATTGAATAATTAGCGTTGCGTCCATAAAATCCCACTGTCCCATATTGAAGATTCATTGTCCGTCCAGTCTAATTGCATTTTCTAATTGCAATTCTAATAATCTGTCCAATGGCCTGTTTGGCTTCAATTATAAGATTATTAAATTTTTTATCAAGTTAAATGAGAAAGGTTCACTTTTTAAAATTTTAACAATTGACTTTAATACTTTAATTTAAAATACCTTTATTAAAAATTATTAGTATTAATTACAATAAGTTTTACAAAATTAAGTATATTCTTGTAATTAACACTTTAATTAGGTATCGGAACTAATCTGGTTTAGCATTGATAATGCTACTGATTATATACTAATTTATTGCTGAATTGACATTTTGACTATTTACGTCAGTCATCCAGGTGGACAATGCAGATGTTCATTATGCTACAATATAATGAAATGTGAATACATTTTATAGCGGTTAATTGTATGATTTTTGTTGAGTAAGCACATTTCGTATTCAATTATGCAACGAGCGTCACATATTGCAATCATAGCAATCATATGATCAACGCCAAAATTCGAGATAAAATTTAAAAGTTTTATTATAGATTTTGTCTTATCAACTCGGTTTTCGAAAAAATGGTTCGGTTAAAAGTTGCTCATTATAACTATACTAACAACTTTTATTCGAAACATTTATCCGAAATCCGAATAAATAAGGCACAAATTAAATATAAAATTTTAAAAACTTACTTCAACTATTTTTGACGCCTATATTACGTCCTATACTTACGTAATATATTGACGCCCCTTCACCCTTTGGTTCCGCGTCACAGAAAATAACATTATGAATTGTAAAAAAAGTTGAATAAAATACTTACCAAAAATGGGGGGAGTTAATGGGGGGGGGGGGAGTTTTGTGGGGGGAATTTTTAAGGTTTTTTTGGGGGGGATACTTTTTTTTGGGTGGATGGGTTTAGGATGGGGGGTTTGGGGGACTGCGCATAGATAGGTCTCACATTACGATTTTCAAAGCTTTGCGATGAGAAAAATTAGGTTTTTCATCAGGATGAATTTTATCAAAACCGAATGGCATTAATACATACAATTTCTTGCACATATGAGAGCTTCAATTTCGAATGCGATCCGATTTAAACAATTTTAACTATTTTTTCGATTTTTGAAAAAAAAATTTGAAAAAAGGGTTTATTGACGACTTTGAAGGGTTGTTTCTCAGAAACTGCCCATCAGGATCGGATGGCATTTTTTTACAACATAAAGTGGTACCAATACATAAGTTCACCAATTTTCGAGCGGTTGCCTCATAACTTTTTTTATTTTTTTCACGAGTGCGAAAACGGCCCGCGTTTTTCGGATGGCCAAGAAATGTTATTATATACATAGCGTATAAACTTCAAAGTTACCGAATTTTCATCCAGTTGCCTCGTCTAAAAATTTTACGTTTTGCACCCCTTTCTATCTCTGCCCCCGTCCATTTGGGGTCTATTCGGACGGTACGGTGGGAGCGGGGTTTTATTATCACTTCTAGACCCAGATTACCACTCGCCTTCCGATTGCCTATCCGTCCAAATTTGACGTGTCATTGCGTTGAATATACTACATCCGAAAAGTTTGGTCAACATACAACAAAAACATCGACTCAAGACTTTGAGAAACTTTGTAAGAAACTCTTTACGATAAAGCTGAAAATTACTGATACGCATAATTTTTTTCCATTACTTGTCGGATAAACGAAGTGTAATTTTCCCTGTTTCAATGCCCAATATGTTTTATAAAGGGTGCAATTTAAAGGACTAAACTGTCAATTACAGTTTTATTCCCGACATACTACGTGTATAATATTAACTCTGAAAATCAGTGTGACGAAATGTTTTTCGCCACATAAAATTTTTTAACAAACAAAATTCACCACTGACGACAACAACAAAACAAAATAGAAGACAACAACAGAGGTGTAATGGACGGTGGATAAATATACTAAGTCTGTTCACTTACCTTTGGATAGTCGAGCGGTCGAATGCATGCGTCAGCAACAGAATCAATAATTATCTTGAAACTCGAATCCAAATCGATTCAGTGAGTAATCACAAGAATTTGATTCTGTTGTCAGACAATTGTATTCGATTGTGAGATCTATCCAAATTACTATGTATTTACATCTGTACATCAAATTATTTTAAAAAAATAATAATAAATAACTATGTAGTTCATTACAATTTTTTATTATATATTATGTTTAAAAAAACCTTTGAATTTAATCATCAGTCAAACTGTCAAACAGTCAAATTGGAACTTGAACAAGGAAATTAAAATTTATAAAAGGTAGTTCAGTAAATTTTCGTTTCATTGGGGGCTCAACCGGGATTGATTGTTTTCATCGTTCAAGTTCCATTTGCTATGCCACCGAAGAAGCCAACGAGCATGTGTGACATCTCCAACACAGTCACCATACATTACCTTAAATTGGATGCTTGCTGGAAAAATTTACACTGGGCGAATGAACATGTGGTGGGTTTTGGCAACTAAGGAGCACACCACCTGCAAAACGGTATTTCGACAACACCCCCACCTGCAAACATGAACTCCATCAATCAAATGTTCTGGTGAAAGGTACATCCAATAGCTTCACCCGATAAATCAAGATAAATATGTTCTAGATGTGGGCTCGAAGAAAACTATACGACCTTTTACACCAGATACTGCCGAATTGGAGCATGAAAGAGGTGAAATGGTTGAAATTACTCGTGGAACATCTGAACTCTTTCTCGAACCACCTGTAGTTTTTCGGCGAGAGAGGGTCTTTCTTAAGCGGCGGTAAATGTGACGAAATGTTTTTCGCCACATAAAATTATCTAACATCAAAATACCTCAAATAAAAAATAAATTACAAAACATTTTTTTTAACAAACAAAATTCACCACTGACGACAACAACAAAACAAAATAGAAGACAACAACAGAGGTGTAATGGACGGTGGATAAATATACTAAGTCTGTTCACTTACCTTTGGATAGTCGAGCGGTCGAATGCATGCGTCAGCAACAGAATCAATAATTATCTTGAAACTCGAATCCAAATCGATTCAGTGAGTAATCACAAGAATTTGATTCTGTTGTCAGACAATTGTATTCGATTGTGAGATCTATCCAAATTACTATGTATTTACATCTGTACATCAAATTATTTAAAAAAAATAATAATAAATAAACTATGTAGTTCATTACAATTTTTTATTATATATTATGTTTAAAAAAACCTTTGAATTTAATCATCAGTCAAACTGTCAAACAGTCAAATTGGAACTTGAACAAGGAAATTAAAATTTATAAAAGGTAGTTCAGTAAATTTTCGTTTCATCAGTTAAATATTTAATACAAATTACTCATTCGTATTCAGTAACTGCTACACTCCAGCTTCACAGTGTAGGATCGCTTCCTAAAAGTACTCTTTGCACGTTATGGACAGACAACCTTTTATAACGATTAATACCATTTTCAATATACGATTCGATGAAAAGGTATTGCAGCGAATGTGTAACCATACAGATATGTTTCTGGGCCCAATTAGCGAAGCGGCATTAGTACTACTCGTAATCAAGAAATATATGTGCCAACGGTATGACTATTATGTTGTAAGGCTCCAATTTTAACCTTCAGAACGGAACCAAAGTTTAAGAACGAAATTTTTAAGAACGAAGACGATACAGAACCAATCCTACGGAGTCATTCAGATGGTTATTTATGGAATATACTCTAATTTCCATCTTTAATGCAACATCTGACCGTCATATTAAACAAATATTATACCTTACAAATCATCCGTATTCGTAAAACTAAGTAAAATTTCAAAATGTAAGAGGCTAATTAGGGTAATTCTGTCACAGTCTCTGAGTCAGAAATTAATGTTGGTAGATTATTAATTATCACACATCTTTATCTGATTTAATTCGGAAACTATACAAAAATGAAATGTTTCAAAAGAAGGCATGGTGCGTATTTAATTCAATTACTTATCGCTGCGCGCTAAGTAATGGGTTTTATTAATTTGAAATATTTATTATATTAAAATTATAAACATAATTTCACCTTCCCTGTGTTAAGAAAATAAATTATTAACGAAATAAGAAAATCTAGACAAAAAATAATTTTTAAATATAATTAGAAAAATTCACCCTCATACTTATACAAAAATTATTGCTCATATTTTTGTGAAATACGTAAATAATAATAAATGACACTTAAAATAAATTATGTTGTAAAAATCTTATAAATATTTTATAATAAAATAATGGATCTCTATCTAGCCTAGACTCTCAACAAGGTATAGCTCTCAATCTATAGTATCTATACTATATACAAAGTTTATAATACAATAAAACAAGAAATGAAATGTGTCACAACCAGATTAGGGAGAGAATATTCACTTGACAAATGACCTTGTCATATCTGATATCTCGGTCATATAATATGTGCATCTCCCTATATAGTATTGGTGTGTGCTACTTATTTATTTACCGTTGATTTACTGCCATGTTAAGCATATTATTCAATATTTATTGTACAGTATGGGAAGTGAATGACGTATAGGATAATTTATTTCATGAATGATTAAAAAACACTTTAAAAGATGTATAAAATTTGATTAATAGGGTATTTTATAAAGTAATGAAATATGTACCACAATGAAAGTCTCTACAAATTTGTTGGTTCAGTTTTAGACAAAATATTTCTAGAGTAAACTCTCACTTTTGGTGATTGATTTCGGTCGATAACTTATTTTCAAAATCTTGAAACAGATTCTATTCTGTTTGAAACTTATGTTTTTTTCAAGATTTTCTATATAAAATTCTGTTTGAAACTTATGTTTTTTTCAAGATTTTCTATTTAAAATAACCTACAGTTTTTATTGTAGTACAAATAATGGTAGTTAAATAATTTTCTGCGTCTATTATATCTAGACATGTCGTATGTACGCAAGTTGACAAATCACTTACACTTATTCGCTCCGAGCGCAACCGTACTCAGCGAAATGCGTGGTCAAAAAAACATTTTCATAACCAATGTCAGTGTATAATAAAAAAACATTTTGACAAAAAGGAAAAACGACTTCAAAATTCAAATATTCTAAAACATAAAATGTACTAAAAAGGAAAAATATAATTGCGTATTCTTGTGTCAATTTTAGTTCACGTAAGGAAAAATTTTTAAAGATATATGTACAATTATTGTTATTTTTGGAGACCGTGTCAGCATAGAGAAATTGAAAAAATATTGTCGTTTTTATTTCGAAAAAAAATATTGTATTTCTTTAAATTTTAATGTTTCACTTAAAATTTATCCTTCACATAAAATTTGGACACCGACTCGAAAAATAACAATAATTGTACATATATATTTAAAATTTTTTGCTTAGGTGAACTAAAATTGACACAAGAATACGCAATTATTTTTTTACTTTTAAGTACATTTTTGGTTTTAGAATATTTGATTTTTAAAGTCGGCTTTCCATTTTGTAAAAATTTTTTTTTCTCGCTTTTTAGTGACTTGAAGTTATAAAACTGATTTTATTTGTCTGAATATGGGTAGACCTACTAAACGACCTACTAATTTTGAGTTCATTTTTTTATAACACATTTTTTTTCTCCGTTTTTTTTTTTTTTTTTTAATTTTTAGTGCATTTTTTCATAACAGATTTTCAATTTCTTTTACATGCATTTTATTTATTTTTTGTAAAAATTTTTTTTTTTAAGTCGGTTTTTTTTATGTAAAAAAATTTTTTGAAGTCGGTTTTTAAAAAAAGTTTTTTATTATTCCATTATAAATAAGTATACCCTTCCAAACAAACAAAAAATTTTCGAAAAAATCGGTGATCACATAAAATGAAGATTTTCCTCGATTTCCAAGAGATCCCCTCATCAGAATGCGATTCGGTGACAATGGGACCAATCGGAAATCAAACCCCTTAAAATAAAATAAAAAAACAAAATTCACACATAAAAAAAAATACAGACGAATTGAGAACCATCCTCCTTTTTGAAGTCGGGTTAAAAAACCATAGGCGTTTAACAAAAATAATTAATTTAATTAAATAAACAACATGGAAAAGCTAAGTTAACTGTGACTTTTTGTTTAACGCCTATGGTTTTTATACACTGCCATTGGTCATGCAGTTGTTTTTTTGCATGGTGCTGAGTACGGTTGCGCTCTGAGCGAATACTCATGCATAAACCTTTAGAGGGCATAAGCATCTACAGGAAAAAAATAAAAATTATGGTTTTGAATTTTTAATGAAATATTTATTGAATTTAGAAATACATAAATGGAGAAAATTTTGAAAATTGGCATAGGAAAATGGTGGAAAATTATTTCTCGATGCTTTTAAAAGGCATAAGCATCTACAGGAAAGGAAGATTATGGTTTTTGAATTTTTAATGAAATATTTATTGAATTTATAAATAAAGAAATGGTGAAAATAATGAAAATTGGTATAGAAAAATGGCCGGATATGACTCTCTGCCTTTCCATCAGCATCTACAGGAAAATTAAAAAAATGATTATGGTTTTGAATTTTAAATGAAATATTTATTGAATTTATAAATACAGAAATGGTGAAAATGATGGGAATAGTGAATCTATGGAATTGTGCAAAACAAGGTACTGTATATAAAGGGGCAGTACTTTTTTCGCAAATTATTTCTGTGCCTTCATCGTATTTTTCGGTATTACAGAGCTTAGACCTTCTATCAGAAGTTAGCTTTGAGGGAAGATAATCACCTACGTTTCTAAAGTTTCTAAATTTTATTTTGTCTGGAACATGTGAAATCATTTTCTTACGATTCTCTGGAAATATCCGACGGAGTTTCTTGCATGTTTTGTAGGTTCCGGAAGTCCTTTTTCTGCAACAACATCCGGCTATAAGATCTATGGCCAAAGCTATATGAAATTCGAGCTGGGTCAATTTTGTAATCCTTGAGTTCAGGCAGTAGAATTGATAGCTATTTGCTCTGACAAAACCTATATAAAAATAAAAGAGGCGCAACCATCATCGTCTGCTATTTGACCGACGCTGTAAGATCGTTTTTTATGTTCGAAGCCATGGATGCCCCCATTCGCTTTATGTATTGCTTTACGACCAATGAGCAATCAACATTGTTTTCGAGATTCATCTTTTGTACTATAAATAGTTGTATGGCCAACTTAAGGATAGAATAGGTTACTAAAAAATAAAACCTGCTTGGTGTCTTGACAAGCAGCCTTGGGTATCATGCTACAAAAGAAACATTTCTTTTGGTGTGCATTATCTTCATTTGAATTATCTTATCTTTGAAAATTTTGTTTCTTCTTCCGTTTATCATCTGATTTATCCCCCTTTTTTGTTATAGATTCAGGCTTTATTATTATAGGTCAGTTAGTTCTCTTACGATTGACTGTGCCCGCTGCCCATATTTTGTTTTCATACAGATCCTCCAATAAGGCTGCACTAAGGTTGTCTGAATTTTTAAGACTTTCTGTGGGCTGTTTCACCACTTTACTTCCAAGTCTTTCTTCAACTTCAGTCTTTCCCAGTATATATTTGATATTGGTGAAGGTAGCTAGTCTCACTATCACATCTATTGTATTGTAATGTATTGTTTCCGAGTAGACCTGCCTTTGAATAAAAAGCATACTTTCGTCTATAGACTGAGACGATGAGTTCATTGCATTTTTGATGCATGCATTACTCATTAGGCTGCTAAGAGGTCTGAGTTTGTACAATTTGTCATAATCACTACTGTTTATATCAGACATTTTCTCATTATCGTGTAAAGCACGCCGTCAGGATTTGAATCTTTTCACAGACAGCATATGCTATTTGAGCTACCCTGAAATCGGAACGCGCTTCTAATGAATGTTGTGATTTGGTCACAGAGTATCGGTCCAATTATTGATTTTGTGCTGTTTTGCATGTAGATTCAATTGAGTTTACTATAGTTTGTATACTCCATTAGTAAAAAATGTATGAAAATAGCCCTCTGGTCTAGTTCTTTTGCTTATTCCGTGAGAAAAACTCAATTTTATTTTGCCGAACTCTACAGGAGGTGGTCCAGGGACCACTTTTCTTTTTTCCAGTCCTTTTCTTCTATGTCAGACTCATCTGTATCACTAATATCTATGTTCCAATCATAAGAATTAGTTTTCGGATTTTCTGGAGAGAGAACGTCACCGCCATCGATGTTTGGGCATCGAGTGTCATGCATGGGCCACTCGAACCAACAGAAGCTGGAGAGCTACTGACTGATCTTTCTTCAAAAATTTTTCATTGCGCTGACTTATGACCTTCTGATTCTTCTGAATCACTTGGTACTCCACAAATATTAGCCAACTGTCTTACAATTTTACTGTTAGTAAGATAATATTTTTAAGTTATAGGGATACGGGTACTCTGGACCATAAATTGTGGCGAATCCAATCGGTTGACGAAAAAATGTTTCTAATAAAATTACTGTTAGCATTTTTATAACGAACAATGCTTGTTCGAAGTGTTTTTTCGAAAACCGAATAGGTAAGACATAAATCAATAATAAAAATGATGGTATGCCATTGCATTAAGGCAGGAATAGGGAAATATTCTTCCCACCAAATTCCATCGTAATAATACACACACTTACCTAATATTTCTTTTTAGTCATCAGATTTTCCAAAATAAAGACACTGTTGTAAATAATCACACTTTTCACATTATGTTTATATAACATTTCATAACAAAATGACAATCGATACAGATGTTATCTTCTTTCATTTTCAATAGAATTTCTAAGGTTGGTAATCAAAAAAAAACTCCTTCATTTGGTTTTACAAAATATGGCCGGTAATGTATGGTGGGAAATATATTACCTACGCACTTGAAAGGAATAAACAACGATACGATAGAAACCAATGCGATAGAAACATCGCCCTTAGATATCGAACACATAATCGCTATATATTCAAACTACCTTGTAGCCCATACAGAAGGTCTATTCTAATGAATATTAATTTTGTTGAATATACGTATGAATAATTGAATAAAATAATAACCATACGATTATTAAATACGTAATTATATATGCTTATTTTTTTATATTATTCTCTGACGAAAAAATACATATTGATTAAATCTGACCTGTGTTCCAACATAGGTCAATGTTGACTTAGATCATATTAAACTTATTTTGTTTTATAATGGGTGATTCATTTAGAATTACTTTTTTGTCTATGGATTTTTTGACAGAAGCGTGAGTCGTGCTAAACCATCATTGTATTTTTGTTCAGTATAGTTTGACATTTCAGCAAGGAAAGACTTACCCCGTCACCGAATCTGTCTTTGAGCTCTTGAGAATCTTGAACAAAATCAATTGTTTTCGTACAAAAATTTAGTTAAGTGATAAGGCACATTTCTGGCTTAACGGATATGTCAACAAATAAAATTGCCGTATTTTGTCTGAATAGCAACCTGGAGAGATTCAAGAGCTTCCACAAAGCATGCAAAACCATTGCCTTATTGCGAGAACAATTTGCTGAATAGTTATTTTTGCGTTTCGAACCGGTGAGTTGGCCGCATAGATCCTGTGACATCACACCCCTAGATTTTTTTCTTTGGGGCTATATAAAGTCCAAAGTCTATATGGATAAGCCACAAACGGTCGAGCAACTGGAAGCCAACATTACTCGCGTTAATCGCCAAATACCACTCGAAATGCTCGGACGCGTCATCGAAAATCGGAACTGCAGAATGGACCATGTTAACCGCAGTTACGGCCAACATTTGAAATAAATAATCTTTAAAAAATAAATGTAAAGAATGGATGGTTCTTTTGGATGATAATAATGAGAACCTTTCAAAAAACCGAGAGTTCTCTTTGATTATTTTAACAGTCTTTAAAGATAAACCCGATAAATTGGTTTTATTTTTTATTTTTTTTAGTTTTGAACAAAGTACCTCCAAATGAATCACCCATTACATACATGCTTGAGCTGCCTGTTGATGTATTATTGGCTGCTTGTGAAAATATTCGTATTTGACACCTTTCAAATTAATGAAACAATACATACATAAATATTCACAGAGTTGAAGTAATGTTTATTTGATGCAAAATATGACTACATACACGATGCAACAAAATAGTGTTGCTGGTTTTATGAAGCGATGAAGTTCATTTAACATTTCATAAGGGTTGATATTAGATATTTTTACGTAAAAATTTTAACGTAATTTTGTCACTCATTGTGCACGAAAGGTGTGTGTCACGTCGCGTTGTATTCCCCTAATATATATAAGGGGAAAATTTTCAATTTCTAATACTGTTAAAAATACAAAAATGTTTCCGTTGCCGAATCTGACAAGAAAATCTTTTCATACAAAACTACCGTCTCTCGAAATTGTGCTAGTTCTTCTATCAGTATCATAATGGGGCCCAAGCATGTCCTAGACTTTGACATTAATGTAAAAGTTTAGGTTTTTGACACAAGTTTAATTTAACAAATGTATGATATATTAAACGTACGTACGGTTAAAGTGATAATAAGGGATCAGATTGCACATTAAGCCCATAAGAGGTATTGTCGCGGTATCTTGGCTGTCTTTAGTCTTCCAAAGGAGCGCTGTAGAACCTACAACAGTTTCCGATACTCGACGCTAAACAAAACACTAATTATTAGTAAAAGTTTACTAAATATATGTCAACAATACCATAAACTCGTATGATATCCAAACCTGAATTGATTTGATTTGAATAAAAAAAGAATTGGAATTTGAATAAGTTTTCTTTTATTAATTTGAGTCTCGTTCTCGTTTTAATACAACAACATACAACTGACTTGAACAATTTTTACTTGAAAATCGACTGTTAATCCAACAAATATTAATTTTATACTCTGATCTTAATCGAACAAATATCAAATTTTAACTGATCTTAGATAGATAGATGATAGATTGTAGACGCTGCCCTGGACGGGCTACACTTCAACCATAAGGTCCATTGTAATGCCTAAGGGTGTGAGGATGTGAGTGAAGTTGAAGGAATATTTATTTATAGACTAGGAATTGGTAGGAAATATGACTGTAGCTGACTATGATAGGAACTATGCCGATATTCATCTGGATTTTGTAAAGAAAACTGCAGAACACTTTCTCAAGCATAGCCGGTTACTTCATTCTTGTCCATACGCCGACAGTTTAGTCAATTAACCGCCCCTCTGTTTTTTTCTTTTAGTAATTGACAAACTGCCGATGTCAGGATTCGAACCCATAACCTCCTAGTTTCCAAGTAGGTATACTGCGCAGACATAATGCCTTAGACCGTTCGACCACTTTGACTGGTAAACTTTGATTTAACTGATCTTAATCGAACAATAGCTTATTTTAAACTGATATTGAACAAAACTATACTTGTATTTATTATAACTTTTATTTATGAATAAATTATATCTGATTTTATAATTTTTTTTTTCATTGGATTTTAAAAAACAAAAACACTTTGTTTCAAAGGTTTAAATAAAAATAAATCAAACACTAGACCTAATAATTTTCTTTTTTAAATCGTTAAAAAAAACTAATTTCTTCAAGGAGAAAAATATTTTCTCTTAAATATTTTTCTTTTATACTTAGAACTTAAACTTAGAAAAATGTTAGGTCCAAAAATTCTTCTAAATAATTTTCAATACAATAGTCTGACATTAATTGTATTGAGCCTTTATTTATGCCAGTCCATAATTCAAATTTGAAAAACAATTATATAGCACACAACCACTATTTTTTATTAACTTTTTAAATTATTTATTTAAAAAATACTTTGGACGATCGTTTCGATCTTTTAATATCAATTTTCAACTATCATGTTGAAAATGCTACATAATTATTTTTCAAATTTGAACAATAATAAAAGTTTCAGATATTCCCAGTAGATGATTTGTATAAGTTTATTTGTTTATTTATTTGTTTGAATTATAAGTACAAATTTTTAGGAAAAATTTGTAATGCACAAACTTATGAATATCCTGTGAAGCATAATCAGTGTACAAAAGCGAGTGAAATATACATGAAAAAAACGGGTCTTAAGTAATAAACAGTAATAAAACATTGCTTTAATAATCTTTGAAGTTAAAGAACTAATCTACTTGTTCCACTATGCCACTGAAATAATATTATTCACCGCACAGACATGTAATAAAATTGTTGACACAGGTATATACACTTTAATTACACGCTAATTTTTCACAAATTTGGAGTAACTAGATACCTATATCTAGTATCTAGTATCTAGTATCTAGTATCTAGTATCTAGTATCTAGTATCTAGTATCTAGTATCTAGTATCTAGTATCTAGTATCTAGTATCTAGTATCTAGTATCTAGTATCTAGTATCTAGTATCTAGTATCTAGTATCTAGTATCTAGTATCTAGTATCTAGTATCTAGTATCTAGTATCTAGTATCTAGTATCTAGTATCTAGTATCTAGTATCTAGTATCTAGTATCTAGTATCTAGTATCTAGTATCCAGTATCCAGTATCTAGTATCTAGTATCTAGTATCTAGTATCTAGTATCTAGTATCTAGTATCTAGTATCTAGTATCTAGTATCTAGTATCTAGTATCTAGTATCTAGTATCTAGTATCTAGTATCTAGTATCTAGTATCTAGTATCTAGTATCTAGTATCTAGTATCTAGTATCTAGTATCTAGTATCTAGTATCTAGTATCTAGTATCTAGTTTCTAGTATCTAGTATCTAGTATCTAGTATCTAGTATCTAGTATCTAGTATCTAGTATCTAGTATCTAGTATCTAGTATCTAGTATCTAGTATCTAGTATCTAGTATCTAGTATCTAGTATCTAGTATCTAGTATCTAGTATCTAGTATCTAGTATCTAGTATCTAGTATCTAGTATCTAGTATCTAGTATCTAGTATCTAGTATCTAGTATCTAGTATCTAGTATCTAGTATCTAGTATCTAGTATCTAGTATCTAGTATCTAGTATCTAGTATCTAGTATCTAGTATCTAGTATCTAGTATCTAGTATCTAGTATCTAGTATCTAGTATCTAGTATCTAGTATCTAGTATCTAGTATCTAGTATCTAGTATCTAGTATCTAGTATCTAGTATCTAGTATCTAGTATCTAGTATCTAGTATCTAGTATCTAGTATCTAGTATCTAGTATCTAGTATCTAGTATCTAGTATCTAGTATCTAGTATCTAGTATCTAGTATCTAGTATCTAGTATCTAGTATCTAGTATCTAGTATCTAGTATCTAGTATCTAGTATCTAGTATCTAGTATCTAGTATCTAGTATCTAGTATCTAGTATCTAGTATCTAGTATCTAGTATCTAGTATCTAGTATCTAGTATCTAGTATCTAGTATCTAGTATCTAGTATCTAGTATCTAGTATCTAGTATCTAGTATCTAGTATCTAGTATCTAGTATCTAGTATCTAGTATCTAGTATCTAGTATCTAGTATCTAGTATCTAGTATCTAGTATCTAGTATCTAGTATCTAGTATCTAGTATCTAGTATCTAGTATCTAGTATCTAGTATCTAGTATCTAGTATCTAGTATCTAGTATCTAGTATCTAGTATCTAGTATCTAGTATCTAGTATCTAGTATCTAGTATCTAGTATCTAGTATCTAGTATCTAGTATCTAGTATCTAGTATCTAGTATCTAGTATCTAGTATCTAGTATCTAGTATCTAGTATCTAGTATCTAGTATCTAGTATCTAGTATCTAGAATCTAGAATCTAGAATCTAGTATTTAGTATTTAGTATGTAGTATCTAGTATGTAGTATCTAGTATCTAGTATCTAGTATCTAGTATCTAGTATCTAGTATCTAGTATCTAGTATCTAGTATCTAGTATCTAGTATCTAGTATCTAGTATCTAGTATCTAGTATCTAGTATCTAGTATCTAGTATCTAGTATCTAGTATCTAGTATCTAGTATCTAGTATCTAGTATCTAGTATCTAGTATCTAGTATCTAGTATCTAGTATCTAGTATCTAGTATCTAGTATCTAGTATCTAGTATCTAGTATCTAGTATCTAGTATCTAGTATCTAGTATCTAGTATCTAGTATCTAGTATCTAGTATCTAGTATCTAGTATCTAGTATCTAGTATCTAGTATCTAGTATCTAGTATCTAGTATCTAGTATCTAGTATCTAGTATCTAGTATCTAGTATCTAGTATCTAGTATCTAGTATCTAGTATCTAGTATCTAGTATCTAGTATCTAGTATCTAGTATCTAGTATCTAGTATCTAGTATCTAGTATCTAGTATCTAGTATCTAGTATCTAGTATCTAGTATCTAGTATCTAGTATCTAGTATCTAGTACCTAGTATCTAGTATCTAGTATCTAGTATCTAGTATCTAGTATCTAGTATCTAGTATCTAGTATCTAGTATCTAGTATCTAGTATCTAGTATCTAGTATCTAGTATCTAGTATCTAGTATCTAGTATCAAGTATCTAGTATCTAGTATCAAGTATCTAGTATCAAGTATCTAGTATCTAGTATCTAGTATCTAGTATCTAGTATCTAGTATCTAGTATCTAGTATCTAGTATCTAGTATCTAGTATCTAGTATCTAGTATCTAGTATCTAGTATCTAGTATCTAGTATCTAGTATCTAGTATCTAGTATCTAGTATCTAGTATCTAGTATCTAGTATCTAGTATCTAGTATCTAGTATCTAGTATCTAGTATTTAGTATCTAGTATCTAGTATCTAGTATCTAGTATCTAGTATCTAGTATCTAGTATCTAGTATCTAGTATCTAGTATCTAGTATCTAGTATCTAGTATCTAGTATCTAGTATCTAGTATCTAGTATCTAGTATCTAGTATCTAGTATCTAGTATCTAGTATCTAGTATCTAGTATCTAGTATCTAGTATCTAGTATCTAGTATCTAGTATCTAGTATCTAGTATCTAGTATCTAGTATCTAGTATCTAGTATCTAGTATCTAGTATCTAGTATCTAGTATCTAGTATCTAGTATCTAGTATCTAGTATCTAGTATCTAGTATCTAGTATCTAGTATCTAGTATCTAGTATCTAGTATCTAGTATCTAGTATCTAGTATCTAGTATCTAGTATCTAGTATCTAGTATCTAGTATCTAGTATCTAGTATCTAGTATCTAGTATCTAGTATCTAGTATCTAGTATCTAGTATCTAGTATCTAGTATCTAGTATCTAGTATCTAGTATCTAGTATCTAGTATCTAGTATCTAGTATCTAGTATCTAGTATCTAGTATCTAGTATCTAGTATCTAGTATCTAGTATCTAGTATCTAGTATCTAGTATCTAGTATCTAGTATCTAGTATCAAGTATCTAGTATCTAGTATCTAGTATCTAATATCAAGTATCTAGTATCTAGTATCTAGTATCTAGTATCTAGTATCTAGTATCTAGTATCTTGTATCTAGTATCTAGTATCTAGTATCTAGTATCTAGTATCTAGTATCTAGTATCTAGTATCTAGTATCTAGTATCTAGTATCTAGTATGTAGTATCTAGTATCTAGTATCTAGTATCTAGTATCTAGTATCTAGTATGTAGTATGTAGTATCTAGTATCTAGTATCTAGTATCTAGTATCTAGTATCTAGTATCTAGTATCTAGTATCTAGTATCTAGTATCTAGTATCTAGTATCTAGTATCTAGTATCTAGTATCTAGTATCTAGTATACAGTATTTACTATCTAGTTTCTAGTATCGAGTATCTAGTATCTATCCTCTTGTGGCATCTAGGCCAGAATGATAATAGAAAAAACACATCTAGAACTAGGCACATCATTTTTCACAGATGCATATCAACAAGAATAGTGCTACCTCCAAGTTATTTTTAAGAACAGCTCAAGATATATCTTTTCTATCTACTACTTGTATTTGATATCTTACATTATACAGATGCCAAGACCTTGAAGAGAGTTTCAGTTACAGTTGTGGAAATAAACGTAGCATGAAATGCGACATATCGCAACATTAAATAACATTGGTTATCACGAAATAGTGAATATTAGAAACTAAATCTAAAAAGTATTCATATTTTGATAAACGATTAAGGGTGAAATATGTTACTTCTGCTAATTTTGGTAATTGCGACAATACTTCATTGCGGCAATACGCCATCGTTTTGTGTTATTAGGCAATGATTTTGGAAAACATGTTTCAATTAACATTCCAATACTTCAAACTTTCGGATTTTCGGATTTATTTTAAGACTTAACTATAAACTTTAGAATTTCATTTTTGGATTCCGTACCTCAGGAAAAACGGAAAAATATTTTGTTCAAATAATTTTTGGTCTAGTTCCGTGATAAAGCTCATCTATTGCATAAATAAACAAGTGAAAATAACAACTTACCGAGTTAATTGCTTAAATATCTGGTATATACTGAATTTATGAAAAAAACTTTCGAACAAATGTTGTTTATTTATAAAAAATCATTTTTCAGATCATTTTTTGTTTTTAAATTTTTATTCTGTCTCTTATGGTTACAAAGAGGGACAGTTAATCCCATTTTTCGCAAACATGATCCAAGGTTGTCCATTCACGAACTTGATCTAACTTTTTAGCAGTAGAATGCACATACGAAATTTCAGCTCGCTATCTCTTTTCATTTTTGAGTTATCGTATTGTTAGACAGACTGGCAGCCGTTACAAAGCCCAAACTAAACTTAATCTACCATGGTTTTTATTATATACCGAGTATACAAAAGTTTGATTTGGTCTATTCACTGCTCATTGTAGTTCTGGTACGGAACCCTAATTGTGCGACCCGACTCGTTCTTGACAGGTTTTTTTCCTTCTTTAATCACAAATAAATGGACAAATGTTAATGGTAAGATAATTTGAAATGAAGGCTATATCTATCGTTTAACGTATTGTATAGAATTCCAAATTAATGCCACAATGCATGCCACTTGTGGCACATTCTTTCTACTTTTTTCATACGGTATGTGTTCGCTAGATCTTAAAACTTAGCTAAACAACAGCTCCAGCTGTAATTAGGCATGTACTTACAATGCATTACATTGTATACATTTTCTTGTATAATTTAAGTTTACCTTACCAACATATTTCACATCCTTGAAATCTTGTAAATCATACCGATTTCTGTTCAGTAAACCTACTTCAAATTGAAAGTAAATAACAATATCATAATATTCTAGTTTTGGAGGCATTATAAATTTGGACGAATTCAACTCAATTTTCGTTATTGCAATCACTGTTAAATTTGAAACATTGTGTATTAATTTGGTATGAAAAAGTTTACATGCTTCTAGAAATTTTCAACCTTAAAACTGTACGGGCTAAAAAGGTCAACTAGGAATGTAATATCATTGATGTATTTTAATGGTATTATCATTATTTACTTTATTAGTTTAAGTAAATAATATTTGTTCAAGTTAAACGAAATTTTTATATCCGATATATAAAATACCTTCAAGGGTATAATAAGTTTAGTCCCGACTATGCACGGTTGAAAATATTAATCGCATAAAAAAATGTTTGTTATATGTGTTATAAAATGATTGGTTCAATTCTGCATGTCCGTGTGTCCATCTGATCGCATGACATTTTGTTGTGTGTTTGTGTGTGAGTGTGTGTATAGGGTACATGGCTTAAAAGTAACGGTCACTTTTTCACGACAGAAAGAAAATATTCATCTTTGTAACCCTAGAAACCGACATATAACAAAAATTTTATGACAAACAATGTTCCTTTTTTAAAAAAAAGCAACTATGGTTTGAATATTTTTCATAAACTCGGTATACACCAGATATTTAAGCAATTAAATCAGTTTTTTTCAATTGTTAATTAGAATCAACAATTAATCTTTCTGCTTATTGATCATATCTTACTAAAATTGATGGAAATGTTTTTACACTGGCTCTCCTCTTTATGATAAATGTATGACTGATTGTTTACAAAACAAGGGAAAATATAACAACTAACTAACTCAATTTAAAAGCTCAGTATATATTGAGTTCATTATCAGTACGTGAGCTGTTTATTTTAACTTTAAGACACACACAGTTTTATAAAAAATTTTACTGGTACGTACAGCGGTAATAAATACATATTTCGTTTTTAGCGAGTTTTATCCAAAGGAAATGCAGCTATTGTTTTTGTACCAATGTTTCATCAAAACACAATTTCGTAAAAATTTATTGAAATGTCCATCGATCCTACCTATTAGATGTTAAAAATCACTATCGCTAAAATTTCTATATATATATATATATATATATATATATATATATATATATATATATATATATATATATATATATGTATATATATATGTACCTTTTTTAAATGTCTGTGGACACTCTAACTGTCACAGTTTTATTCCGATTGGAATGAACTTTGGTATTCGAGGCGCTTTTGGTATTCTAAAGGAAAAGTTCATTAATGGGTAATATCGGGCGAGGGGAAAGGAAGTTTAGAGGAGAGGAGGAAACACAAAATTTTACTATCTCCTTTAATATTTGAAAAATCGAAAACTTTATAAGGAGTTAAGTTGTAGGTACTAAGTTTTACTGAAATTTTGTTTCTTATCATTTTTCTGTTACACTAATATTTACAGAAATATTTACAATTAAAGTTAAAATTCTAAATATCTCTGTTCACATTAGAGTTTGAGAAAACTTTTTTTGATTTTCTATAACTTTACTCCTTATACATTTTTCGATTATTCTAATATTAAGAGAGATATTTAATATTTTGTGTGTGTTTGACACGAATACATGAAATATATTTTATTGTAAAAAAACTATAAAAAAAATTCAGCCGACTTCAAAAAACACAAAAAGTCACTATTTTAAAAAGCTAAAAATAACAATTTACAGATTTAATCCAAAAGACAATTCTTGCCCCAACCTATTACGTATAATTTAGTATATGTAAATATACAAGGTATATTAAGTTTGACCACGACTGTAACGCTTAAAAATATTGATCGTAGGCATGAATGTTCGGTATATGTGTTCATAAAATTTGGCCATTTCCGCATGTCCGTCTGTCTATCTGTGGACACGATATCCCAAGAACGAGCTGAAATGTGTTCTAGAGCAAAAAAATAAGGTCAAGTTCGTTAATGGGCAAAATCGGACTATATTTGGGCAAAACTGCTTATCTTTGAAACCATTGGAACGTGTTTCCCTTCGCTTTGGGGGGGGGGGGAGGTATATATACATGTTTGAAATCGTAAGAGATAGAAAAAAAATTTGTTAACAAAAAATCTTCTTTTTAAAATAAACAAGTTTTGTTTGAAAAAGATTTTCATAAACTCAATAAATTTCTCATAATTTGTGATTATATGTTTCTTGGAAAGAATTGTTAACATTTTGAATACGCAGAATTGTTAACAATTTAATCATGGATATGCAACTCAGTATATACTGGGTAATCAAACATGTAAGTTAGTTAGTTGTTACATTACTTAACAGTCTAACATAGAATCTCCTCCTTCTTTTCTTAGAGTTGGTTAAAATAAACTATACAATTATTTTATGAAAATTTTGGTTTAATTTTGAAATGTCAATTTTATTTTTGTTTCCATAGTAACTATAAACTATAATCGTTATATATCGTTCTATTTGGGCTTTTACGAAATTTAATTTTTGCAAATACTAAAGTCATATCAGATATTATATTTCATTTTGCTCACACTAAAATTATGATCGCTAGAGAGTGATTTATTTATTTTAACGAAATTCGCTAAGTTGACGCAGCTCCGGCATAACGAACGCTTAAAGCCAAAGACATGAAAATTGGTATTTTCAAATACATGTGTAATTTTAAAAAGGTTGTAAAATAAGGTTGTAAAATAGGGTGTGGAATAGGGAAAAATGTACACAGGATCAATTCTGTAGATGAAAAATGTTTTCAAATAATACTTATTTTTACTAAATTTTAATACAATTTGAGTGTGAACTCAGTACGAGTCAACTAGTATAAAAGATGTATACTGTAATAATAATTCCGCATTGAAAAAAAGTGCATTTGTTTATTCGATAATATGAAACGACATAAATCACACGTCAAGACGATTCGTATCGTATTTGTTCTATAGAGTAGATCCTGCGCAATACGAATATGCTTCCAATTGTTTTTAATGTTAATTTAAGTATTATAAATAGTTTTTACTATAGATACAGACTACAGTGAACATATTGTAATATTTGAAATTATGTTCTTGATTATATATAAATTTATTCAATGTCTTTCGTATATACCTATGTGTTTCTGTAATTTGACATTTAATGGGTGTAATTTTCATCAGTTGGTACTACGTGATAATGTAAAGTTCATAATAATAATTATATAGTTTTGTTGTAGTTATTATTTTTATAAAACAGCACTAGTACTAACCAACAATAAATTACATACTTGAAGTGAATACTGTTCAAAATATGTATAGTATCCTATTATAATCTTATGGAAATTCAAAATTTTGAAAACGATGGGAGGTGTAGCAAAACTTTAAATCATAATTTTATGCGCTATCGAAATACTAATTAGTTTTTATAAACATTTAATAAAAATATCACTTTCGTCCGACATTAACTGTGGCCACCTAATAACACTGGGCTCACCTAAGTTTTCGGCACATGAATGTGAAAAATTACCGCAGAATCCTTATTTAGTATCTCGCATCCATCCGCCCCTGTGCTAGATTGATTGATAGATATATCTTGGGGTATGAAAAGTACTGCACTTCGACCTTATGTCCCATTACGTTCCCAATTCTACTTCAATTTGAGATTCGCTTCTCTCAATCTTGTCAATGGAGCTTGCTGATCAGGTTTTCCTGAATGTTCATATATACGAGGTGTGATGCACCGAATATCTTGTATCTGCTGTACCCGAGAGATTCGCAATTAAATATGATGGGGCTGAATGTCTCTCTATTTTAGTATTCCTTTAATTTAGTAAAAGTTTGATTTAACAAAGTTTTCTCAGGATAAGTCCAAAGAGAGAAGGAAAGTTATTTTCTTTACTTGCCTTTTTTTTGAATATTTTCTTCTACCATTGTTTCTTATATACTTATCCTATTTTTCTATTTTCTTACGTAAATTTACTTAACTTGAAATGTTTTCACTTACTTATTCTGTTTTGATTTGTAACTTTCTTATTGTTCAATTCTATATATTAGTTTGTACATTTTGTTTGTATCTTCTGATTTTTCAATTCTATATATTACTTTGTACATATTGCTATTTTGATATCTATTTCGTTAAATTTTGTATATTTAGATTAATCATTTGTAGCTAATATCTCATTTTCTTTGTTTACCTTATTTACTTAAATGATTCAGTGTTCTTTACCTTTCTTATCTTAAGTTTAAAAAAAAAGCAAAAAATTTGTACTGCGTATTTTCACAAATATGTGGTCTGTAAGGCTCCTCGTCGGATAAGACCGGCATAGCAACTTTCTTCAAATCAGCTGGTAGTTGGCTTTTGTACAGGGACTCGTAAAACACGGTTGCTGTATTTAGTATTTCCTGTCTCGTAGATTTAAGGTGTCCTTGCTGATCTAAAATGGCAGACATCCATACTATTTTCGGGTTAAGGTGACGTTTTAGTTTCCGTGTGGCAGCGTTTTTACTAATAATTTTCTCTACTAAAGCACAGTCTGCATCTCTCATATCTTTTCCGATGTGTATCCTGACCAGTGTTTGAAGTTCTGAGAGCTTTGTTTTTTCCAACTCTATTATATTTTTTATTTGTTGTAGCTTTAATCTTTGCTCACTTAACATTTCTTTTTCACTAACAAACCTACTCCTAACTGTCCTTGCCATTCTCCAGAATAGAAAAAAATGTAATTATCTCCTTCGATTATTTCTTTTCCTTTGAGTCTAATTTCACATAAGCCAATTTATACATTCTAACGCTGATCTTAATTCTCCAAACTTTGATCTGTCCATGAGTGACCGAGTATTGAAGTTGCAGATGTATAGGAGTGGGTTTATATTGATATTTGCATTGGGTTCGTTTTGTCCTGGCGGGATTTGGACACTTTATCTCATGTTGTCCTCACATCTTGAGAGCAGTGCTGTTCCATTGTTTAATTGTTTTATATCAACGTTTTTGTTTCCTCGACTAACTTTGCTTACTTTTTTGCAGCATAGATATCGGATTCTATTGTTATTTGATTGGCAGTAAGGGCGATTGATTCCATACTCGATATAGAACTTGACCTGTTACGCATAAAACATTCAGTAATAGCATTTTTTTATCGAAAAGTTTTGGTTTTTTGGTTCCCTTGATTGTCATTGGTGTAATATTGATGGTGTTACTTATAGTATGGTTTTTCTCTGGAGATTTTGAAGGAAGTCTCTTACTTTTATTATTACTATTAGAATCAGAATAGTTAGTGGGTTTATGAGAATGATTGGTTAGTGGTTCATCGATTATTTTAATTTTGTCATAATTTAATACCGCATTTTTGCCTTCTTTCCTCAATTGTTCTAGCTCAGGTTGTTTTTGTTTCCTTATTTGAATAACTTATTTAGAGAAATTTTCTTTGATATAGACGTTCAGGTTTTGTTAGTGTTTTTTGTTTCTTAATATTTCAATCTTTTTTCTCCATGCAATAAGCTCTAAAACCACTGGTCTACATGATTCTGAATTTTTATTTCCTAATCTTTTTATAAAGTCGATGTCTTGGATTGTGAAATCGACCTTCATATAATTTTTCACTAAGTCTAAAATTGTCTCCTCTAGCTCAAGATAGTTTTTCTTACCGTCTTCAATTCCAAAGAAAATTATGTGTCTTTTTCGAAGTTGTTGTTTATCAATGAACTCTAATTTTCTTTGATGTTCATTTAATGTAATGTTAAAATCACCTTGTTTAGCTATGATCACATCTAATTTATTATTCGTGCTACTATTCATATTTCTTATTTCTTCTTTAATGTCCATAAACATTCTTTTAAACTCTTCATTCATGGTATAAGTTTACAGTGGCGTTTGAGAAAAATGAAAATATAATTAAAAGATGTTCACAAATCCAAGTACAACCCTGTGTGTAGTCAAGATTGTATGATATAGAATAATATTATGTACAATCATAGACATCGTATTACTAGACTGCGCGATTCATGAAAAGTTGTACCAACTTTAGAAACAGACAGCCTCTGATCTACAGTGTTTCTATCTTTGTTCCACTGTGAATAAATGACAGAGATAGCTCTATTGTAACCGTGTTCGTATCTCTTTCTAATATTGGAACATGAATTTCATCGAATGCGCAATCTAGTAATATACTATGTCTATGTGTACAATAAACTGTATATATTTGTTTAGACTGTGTATTAGTCGGTTTGTTTCATTCACTCATTGCTATTATATAGGAGAAGAATATAGCCATTCACTCCGCCGCATAAGACACAACGACGCTTCTGGCAATCATGCCGGAATTAAGTGGTAGACCGGCTGAAGACACAGTAGTTTTCTTAAATAGAGCGACGGCATTACTACGACAAACATATCTGCCCGTAATTGTTGGATCAAGATGGTCACAAAGAAACTAACAGGACCAGCCAGAGATTAGGCATTAATGAACCGTGGGTTGGACTACACCTTCGATGAGTGAATATGGCAACTGGAGAGCTTTTTCAACAGTATAGAAAGGAAAGCTAAAGCCGAATTGGAGTTGATGACCGTTTCCCAACCCACAAGACTGAAGACAGATGCGTTCGTTACTATGAAGCTATTTAAAAGAGTGCACGCTGACAGGAATATTGATTGCGTGGTGCCCATAATAATGAATTTATTACGGGAAAACATGTGACCGCTGGTGAAGATTTCAAATCCTTAATCATTATTCGATCTACGTATAACCGTCAGAACACTGGATGAAGAGCCAGCGATGAATAGTCAAGAACCTTCATCAAGACCACCACCACCACCACGTTCAAACAGTTCAGGCATGTGCTTCGCATGACTCTTGTGGGATATATTAGTCGAAACTGTCTTACAAGGGGACAACAAAATAGACCTGGGTCATCGACTACTAAAATCGAAACTAATCCCAGGATCAATGAGGGATGAAATTGGTTCTGGGGTACACATTACCCTCCACAAAAACGCACAACATCGGCGTGAACACCAACAATTACCTGTTCAATTATCGACAATGGAGACCAGGAACTCACTCCTGAAACTCACGACCAATTGTAGAAGTTGATGTGCGTGGTAAATCAATATTGGCATTGATTGATAGCCAAAGCATCACACAATTTTATAAGCGAAGAGCTGGCAAGGAGTATTGGTAATAATAATAATAATAATAAATTTATTTGAAAAAAGACTTCAACAAAAGTATACAAATTGTCTGAAAGTGCAATTAGAAAAGCAAACAATATGGTGCCATTTCAGCTTAATACCGTTTCAATCCGATTCTAAACCGATTTAGTTCAGCCTCTGATTGGACTTCTTTGGGCAATTTTGAGAACAATTTGAAACCCGTATACACCGGAGTTCTTTCAAAGAAACTAGCCTTGTTGGCGTATTTATAGTTAACTGCCAATCTTGTGTCATTAACCTTATCTGTGTTGATTGTGAAATAATAATTTTCTTTCATACATACTAACAATTCATATATATATATAAATACCCCAATAAGTTAGAATATTGTGTCTTATAAACAGATTTTGCAGGTATTTGTACTGTTTATCTGAAAGATATTCTTTATAATCCACTTTTGGGCTATAAATATTCTATTCGAATCATTGCTTCGTCCCCACAAAAAATACCATATTTCATGTTTGAAAATACATTTTCAAAGTAAAAAGATAAAAGATGTTGATGATCTAAATACTGTCTTAAAACTCTAATTTGAAAGCAAATGCCGCTTAGCTTTTTGCATAAGTGCGTTATATTTAGGGTAAATTTTAAATTTTGACTATAATTATACCTAAAAACTTTGTTTGATCAACATGTATTAGATTTTTAAGATCCAGAGAAGTTAATGTGTGATCAGGTTTTAATTTAAAGTTTATGATACAGGTTTTTTCCAGGTTAACTATAAGCTGGTTTTTATTACACCAGATTTTAAACATTTTGATTATCTGTTCTGCTTCCAACTTTGCATCATCTATGTTTTTGCCGCTCACTAGAAAAGTAACATAATCTGCATACATAATTAATTTGCCTAGTGGTATGTGTTCTTTTAAATCGTTTATGTAGCAGTTGAACAAAAGAGGGTTCAACGTACTTCGCTGCGGTACCCCGATATTTTTAAATTGGGTCTTTGAATGATGACGATCTATGTCAACGAAAAACTTTCTGTTTTTCAAGTAGGAACCTATTAAATCATTTGCTGTACCTTGTACACCCATTCGCATAAGTTTTTTCAGCAAAAATTCGTGATTGACAGTGTCGAAAGCAGAACTAAGAAAAAAAAGTAATCCCAAAACACATTCTTCATTGTCCAAAAAATTCGCCAAGTCATCATAAAATCAAATATAGCAGCAGTAGTAGAACGGTTGGCTCTAAAACCATGCTGGTTGGAATGCAATGTTTGATGTTTATCAAAAAAACTACTTATTCGACTATACATAATTTTTTCCAGAACTTTCGAAAATATTTATAACAAGGAAATCGGTCTGTAATTTTTAATATCTTGCTTGTCGTTTTTTTTTGAACAATGGTCTAACCTTGGTTTTTTTCAAACAACTTGGAAAAATACCGGTTACAAGAGCTTGATTAAAGATTGGACACAATAATTCAGCTATAGTGTGTACACAATATTTTAGGTATTTTGTCCGCTCCGGTAGAGTTTGTGTTCGGTAAGGCAACTATTATTTGAGGTATTTCCTGTATGATTACTGGATTCATGAACCAGCTTTTAAATGTAAACGGTACACTGTCAGAGATAGTACAGGGAGTGGAGCTACAAATACCTTCAAAATTCTTGGGAAAATGTGTATGGATATGATGGTATCGAAAATGAGGTTCAATATTGAAGTTATGGTTGTACCTGGCCTACGGAACCATTTGATACTTGGTCATGAATTTTTAACAAAAAATTGTGTGAGAATCGATTACCGGAGAGGTATATTTTACTTGGGGTGTGATAAGATAGTCCGCATTGCATGGAGAAAACCAGATGGATTTTCTGGAGAATCAAGAGCAGTTAAATGATGTCATTCGGCGACATCCCAGCGTTTTCGGCAAAGTTGGAAGGACAAAAACGATCACACATAAAATTGAGATTACAAAGAATTACCACATTAAATTGAGATCATACCCGTATAATAACGAAAAGCAACGGGTCCTGGAATAGATGATTGAAGAGATGGAAGGCGATGGCATTATAGAACCATCCACATCGCCTTGGACCGCACCCGTCGTATTACCGAAGAAGAAAGATGGTACTTCTCGATTATACGTCGACTATAGAAAATTTAACGATATCACAAAGAGCAATGCGTTTCCGATTCCAGTTCTACAAAAGATGTTGAGAAAAGTCAATGGAGCCAAAATTTTTTCTACATTGGATCTTCAGACTAGTTATTAGAAAATCAAAATGTAGCCACAATCGAAAGAGTATACTGCATTTACCACACCAAGAGGTCTCTATAAATTTCGCGTCATGCCGTTTTGTTTAAAGAACGTTCCAGAGTTTAATGATCAAAGTACTATCTGGATACATAGAAGATTTCTGCGTAATTTACCAGGATGAAAATTAATCTACTAATTTACTACTAATTTACAGTCGATCAATCAAGGAACATTTTTTACGCCACCGGGACCTTTTATTAGAAATATATATGGTGCCATTTTAGCTAATTACCGTTTCAATCCGATTTTAAACCGATTTAGTTCAGCCTCTGATTGGACTTCTTTGGGTAATTTTGAGAACAATCGATCAATCAAGGAACATTTTTTACACCACCGGGACCTTGTATTAAAAAGACTTGAACAGCATGGGTTAATATGTAAACCAAGCAATGGTGTCGTTGGCATTAACAAAGTAAAATACTTGGGACGTATATTGAGCGAAGACGACATTGATAGAGAGGAAGAGAAGAATGAAGCTATCAGTAATCACTCTGTGCCTACAACCCGACGACAATTACGACAGTTTTTGGGATTATGTTGTTGGTATAGAAGCTTCGTAAATAACTATGAAGATATAGCTGCACCTCTTAGCGAAATACTTAAGAAAAACATAAAGTGGCGTTGGTTAACACTACTTCAGAAGGCGTTCGAAAATCTCAAGTCATCAATATTTAATGCACCGAAGCTAGCACAACCAGATTTTAAGAAGAGGTTTTGTTTAAATACGGATGCTAGTGACGTCAGATTGGGTGCTATACAATTTCAAATAGAAAATAATGGCAAGACAAGACGAATTATCAACTACGCTAGCAACAAAACTTGGACCCACGAAAAGAAAATACGCCACAACAGAAAAAGAATGTCTTTCAATTATCTGGGCATTAAGAAAATTTTGATGTTATCTGGAAGGAAGACACTTCACGTTATATACGGATCATGCAGCGCTCCAATGAACAAAATCAAGGATAGTCGAGCCAAATTGACAAGATGGGCATTGACATTGGGAGTTTATGACTCTCTCTCTATGGTTGTCTGACTCTCTGTCCAGACAACCACAGGGCAAGGCTGAAGATGAAGAAGAGGAGGACATTCCAGAGTGGGTGATTGAAAAGACGGCAAAAACACCAGTAACCCTCTACGTCATCGAAGTAGAAACACTCACACCTGATGATATTCGACGATGGCAAGATAAAGATCGTGATGTGACTGCCATCAGAGGTTACATCGTTGATAACGCAAGTCCACTCAGAAGTAATCTCCGTCGACGAGTCGACAAAACAAGAGCTAATTACACCATAGCTGATGGGATCCTCTGGTACCATAGTCAACAGATGGTACAAGAAGTGCCATTGGTTCCCGAAGAACGCCGACTTGGGTTTCTTAGAAGATATTACGACAATGACGAAGCAGCACACCCTGGTTGGACAGAAACTTATCGTCAAATCCGTAACCGCGTCTACTGGTATGGGATGCAAGATGAGATACGCAGATACGTAAAAGGGTGTGATAGTACTAAAAGACCAAGTATTCAGTCGTTATGGGTATCTTAGAGCCGTACTTAGTGATAATGGTCCCCAATTCAGATCAAGAGAGTGGAAAGCAGTGAATAGAGATTGGCATACAGAAATATGGACCACTCCAATATACCATCCATGAGCCAACCCCAAGGAACGACAGAACCAAGAATTGAAAAAGTTGTTGCAATTACATTTGTTGGATCAAGCACACAAAAACTGGGACCAACAACTTAACAAGTCGTTATTCCCCATACGGAACCGAGTAAATAGAACAACTAGTTTTTCGCCTGCCCAATTGTTACTGGGGGCAGAAACGAAGCAGCCTGGGAATGAGAGAGGCCACGAACGTCAAAAGAATGATAAAAGAGCTCGGCAAACAATGTTGACCCATGCCGAAGAATATGACCAAGTGGAGACGGGACTCGTTTATCTACCTGGAGAGTCAGCCGTAAGGTGGAACGTTACCAGTCCATAATAGAGTAGTAACGAAATGGAAAGGCCACCTTACGGGGTCCTGAGATTTACCAGCTGGTGTCTATATACTGGAGACAGTGCCTCCGACGAAGATACATGGAGGTCTCTTGATGCCGGCCAGTGCGAGGACCGCTGCCAATATGGGAATCTGTGAAGATTGAGTGTTGGGGACAAGGTGTTCGGTCAACTACTTCCGGATCGATTGGGGGGTCAAAGGCATGGAAGTAATGGAAGACGACGGATTGTATCAAGTGTGGAGGAGCCAGAGCAATAGAACCAGGTTACAACTTGCAGCCCAGACAACCGGAAATTAACAACAGTCGCCGTTGAGGAGAAAGAACTGAGTAATGTGTACATACACTTTTAAGTTAAGCTAGGTAGCTAAATGTACAACTACAGTTCTTGAAAATAGTTCTGAGTCAAAAATTGGTCGACCAACTAGAATAAAAGAAAATTAGAAAATATGTGTTGGGATCTAAAGGGGGAGATTTTGTTGTATTGAAAATTATTAAGAATAATTTTTCTGATCCCAACACATATTCTAATGATACAAGAAAAAGTATAAAAGAAAAAAATATTTAAGATGAGAATACTTTCTGATGTTAAAACACTTTCTTAACATCAGAAAGTGTTTTTCGATTTTTTCAATATTAAGATAGATATAACAATTTTTGTGTTTCCTCCTTCCTATAGCCCCCGTTTCTTCTTTCCTATTCCGGTCATGTTTACCATTAAAATGCACTGTCATTAGGACTAACATGTAAAAATTCAACTCCGTAGGATAAGAGGAAGTGGTTCAAACTTAACTTGCATGATTGCATTACAGACACCGGAACAGATGAAACTAAATAAAAGCTTATAATATTCGAATAAATTAACCCTTTATGAGACAAACTAAATAATGGATGCAAATTTTTATTCGAATTGTTCAATCAACAGAAATGACATATTCGATTTTCAAAATCGATTGACTATGTATGATCAAACTACCATGTAGAGATGACTATAAAATGGTAATTTTTTTTCTTTCCCATTCTTTCGGATGTTGCGTTGTGAAAATTTTATTTTTTCGAATTAAAGATAGATTTTGAGATATTCCGCGCCGAATGCAAAAAATCACATCCTTCTAAAATCTCTGGAAGTGGCTTAAACTTAAACACATAAATTTAGTTTGTTTTTTTCCATTTTTGGGTTTGTTCCGTTGGGAACATTAAATTTTCCCGAAGATTCTTATTTTAGGCTTCAGAAATTTCATGTCGAATGCAAAAAACCACATCCTTCTATCATTTCTGGAAGTGAGTTAAATGTAAACAATTGACTTATAATAATCATATACAGAAATATTTCAAATACAGCAATGTTTTAAAAAATCGTGAACAACTGTCAAATGTGGTGTGTTGCTAAATTTTTTGTAAATATATAGAAATATGGACCAATCATAGAGCAGCAATATTTCTTATGTTAATATCTCTTATGTATTTATTATTTTAATTTTATCAAAACAAAAATGCAAAAATTTTCAATTTCCCGACATAAATTTCATGGTTTCATAATTTTCCCTGTGCCCTGGGTTCTAGACCTAACTGTACGCCAAATGTGAACTTTAAGGGCTATTTAGTATAGGCCCCACCTTTTTATCCTGTCTAATGAAAATCATGGGCGTTCCCGCTCTTTTACGGTTTTTGATCCGAAATAACTTTGTAATTGTTTATTTCTTAACGAAAAGTGAAAACTTGTTATCTTATAATTCCAACAATTGGATATATTCGAAAAATCAGCACTGTAACTCTTTTCGTTCAGAAGATATTTCGGGGTCAAATCGGCTCTGATTTTTCGATAAGTAATAGTACTGTAAGCGTAAAGGCAAAAAACCCCTTAAACTCGGCCTGTCGCACTACCGTGCTCTAGATTCAATATTGTTAAATAATTTTTACATACAAGAAATAAACAAAGTAAGCTAGCTTACGATGAAATATATATACAAGTTCAAATTTACCAACATAAATAGTAAGTACTTATTATTGTATAACTTACTTAAGTTTTGAGTTGGGTCCAAACCAGTTTATTTAAATAATTCTATTTTTTTATAAACAAAATTGGTTTTTTTTAAATGTTTTTTTTTTGATTCGTCTAAACATGTTGTTGTGCTGGCGGTATATAAAGCCGGAGACTGACCCAATTGAAAATCAGTTAAAAATTAAACATTTGTTCGATTGAATTCAGTTTAAATTTGACGTTGTCAGTAAGTACCATTGTTGGATTCATATATATAAGAAAAAAATTAAATTAAATTTTTTTATTTTTAGCGATTTTCCTCCAAAGAAAATGAAGCTATTGTTTTTGCACCAATGTTGGAAATTTCGTAAAAATTTCTTCAAATGTCTATCGATCCTACCTATTAGATGTTAAAAATCACTATCGCAATATATATCGCCATATATATATATATATATATATATATATATATGGCGATATATATACTTCTTTTATGTGTCTGTGGCTCTCTAGCGGTCACAGTTTTATTCCGGTTGGAATGAAATTTTGTATTTGAGACGCTTTTGGTATTCTAAAGGTCAAGTTCGTTAATATTTGAAAAATCAAAAAATTTATCAGGAGTTAAGTTCTAGGTACTAAGTTTTACTGTAATTTGGTTTCTTATCATTTTTATGTTACACTAATATTTACATAAATATTGACAATTAAAGACTGAAAGTAAAGATTTTGAGAAAAATGATCAGGTAATGATTTGTAGCAAACTTGATTTTTTTAAACTTTACCACTTATACATTTTTTGATTATTCAAACATTAAGAGAGCTATTTTATATTTTGTATTTATTTGACACGAATACATGAAATATATTTTATTGTAAAAAACTTTGGAAAAATATTCAACCGATTTCAAAAAACACAAAATGTCACTATATTAAAAAGCTAAAAATAACAATTTAGAGATTTAATCCAAAAGATAATTCTTGCCCAAATCTAGTATGTATAATTTACTATATGTAAATATGCAAGGTATATTAAGTTTGATCACGACTGTAACGCTTAAAAATATTGATCGTAGGCATGAATGTTTGGTATATGTGTTCATAAAAATTGGTCGTTTCCGCATGTCCGTCTGTCTGTCTGTGGACACGATAACTCAAGAACCAAAAGAGATAACGAGCAGAAATGTGTTCTAGAGCAAAAAAGAAAGCTCAAGTTCGTTAATGGGAAAAAAACGGACTATATTTGGGCAAAACTGCTTATCTTTGAAACCATTGGAACGTGTATCCCTACGCTCGGGCGGAGGGGGATATATATACATCTTTGAAACTGTAAGAGATAGAAAAAATGATTTGTTAACAAAAACATTTCTTTTTAAAATAAATAGCTTTTGTTTGAAAATTTTTTTCATAAGCTCAATAGTTTTCTCATAATTTGTGATTATATGTTCCTCAGAAAGAATTGTTAACATTTCGAATACGCAGAATTGATATACATTGATATACATCTCTGTATATACTGGGTATTCAAACATGTAAGTCAGTTAGTTTTTACATTACTTAACAGTTGAACATAGAATCTCCCCCTTCTTTTTTTGTAGTTGGTTAAAATAAATAATAAAATTATTTTATTAAAATTTTGTTTTAATTTTGAAATGTCAATTTTGATTGTCGTTTCCATAGTAACTATAAACTTTAATCGTTATGTATAGTTCTATTTTGGCTATTAATAAATTTAATTTTCGCAAATACAAAAGTCATATCAGATATTATATTTCATTTTGATCACACTAAAATTATGACCGCTAGAGAGTGATTTATGTATTCTAAGTATATACACCTTTTATAAAAAACTATCCAGATGTGTGACTGAATTTTTATTATTTTGCCGCATCATATAAAATTTTCGTTCATATCATACCACACTGAAATGAGACAAAAAGAGGGTCTAAGATAGAGTTCATAAAAAATGGCATGGAATTAGTATCTTTTTAATACGCGACTAATTTTTAATCAGTTGATGTCGTATCCCATATCTTATCTCTGCTATATCAGGGCTCAAACGATTCAGGATACCTGTGATGTCTGTAGCTTGCCTCGGAGACTAATAAGACGATGTGTTCAGTCAGCTAATAGAAGCGTGCTGCCTTACTAAACGATATTCAGTATTCAAAGAACTCTCCAGAGTAGAAATTTATATGGATTCTACTCTGGAGAGTTCTTTGAATACCGGATATCGCTTAGTAACTGTGTTAGATCGTGGACCGTTCTTCAAAGCCGGCTTGGTTTGTAGGCGCGGATGGCAACTAGTAAGTGTAGGAATACACTCTGATACCGCGGATGAATATATTTCAGTATATATCGCGGAGGTAGAAAGTTTGGCATTAGTACAAGTCAGCGCATTAACACAATTTTATACCGGAATATTAGAAAGTTTAGTCCCGCGTAATTTAATATTTATTTTAAATAAAATGCCACGGAATCATGAATTTGAGTTTGTAACAAGGTGGTAATTGTTTATCGTAGAGACGTTGATCTCTGAAAAGATGTCCTTAGGAAGGAATCGAGAAGTATAACTGTTACTCAAATATAATAAAATATTTTGTTTTAAGCTTAACAAACACTTTATTTCAATTAATTATACGAGGTCGAAACCAAAAAAATTTATCCGAATACAATTATGATTGTATGTGCGTAGGGTTCGGCACAACGAATATTTTTATTTATTATGAATCCAACAAATACAAGAAAAAAGTCGACACTCTTATTGATAAAGGGATATAAACCTAAAAAAAAATTTCACACAATTAGTTTACATGAACGTATAAATATTGAAATTAGAATAATTAATTCCTCAATATGTGTATATACTTGGAAATTTATGAAATCTAATACGGATATATGGTTCACAAATATATGCGACTTGCCTATAAATTGGGTATCCATGAAGGTATGACAAATACATACACTGGCATTGTGAATGTGATCAACAGTTACAATATGCATCATAACCGCAATTTGTCACTTGAATTAGAATGGTTTGAATAACCTTCAAACAAAATTAATAACTTAAAAGAAATATAACGTAAGAATATTGATATGTGATTCGTGAAAATATGTATGAAAAGTCAGTGCGAAATAGAATAATATTGATTTCCACGAATTAAATGTGCACAATTTACATGTGTTCAGAATGATTTTGTATAACCGTAAAAAAAATTAATAATTTTAAAAGAAATAAAATATCAGAATGTGCATATGTGATAATCCATAAAAATGTCAGTACAAAATTAGAATAATATTTAATTGCCACGAATTAAATATGTATACAACTTTCTGAAACACAATGGTTAAATTTTAATATTAGCAGAGGGTAATCAACCTGAATTGGGTAAGTGTACCAAGTCACTACCGATCCACATTAAATTAAGTAATGATCATTCGTAACACATATAATTGTTCACAGATAACACCTGCTGAATTATTCAAAATGGTAAATTTCCAAATACCTTAATATAATAATAATGGGGTTTTACCTACGTTTCTGAGACACCACGGTCTATAACAGAGGCCACCCACATCATTATTTTTCAACCTTCATTAATTTTTTAAACTGTACATTTTTTATGATGTGAGTGGAGGACAAGGAATTCATATGCAGACTAGGAATTGATAGGTTGTGCGGCTGCAGCCGACTTTGATAGGAACTATGCCGATATTCATCTGGAGTTCGTGAAGGGAAACTGCAGAAAACCTTCATATCCGGTTACTTCGTTCTTGCCCATACGCTGACAGTCAATTAACCACCCCATTATTTTTTTTAATTGACAAACTGCCAATGTTGGGATTCGAACTCATTACCCCCCGGCTCCAAGTAGAGCGCCTCAACAAGCGCGGCTACTTGGCCTTAATCCTTAATACCTTAATCCTTAATACAAATGAAATTAGAATTGATATAGGATCCAAACTAAATACATAGTAATTAAATGAAAATTGAATTAAATTAAATTAAATGAAAAAGAATAAATTAAAAATGATACCCGCTACTTAGATTACACATGATTTAAACATAAATTACACATAAATTAAACCAATAAATTATAATATGAGAACTCGAAATGGTTTTTGTTTTGAAATAGTCGATATAAAATTTAATATACGTGCTGTATCGTCGATCAACATAAAAATATTTTAATTACTTGAAAACCATTGCAGAAGTGAAAAAAATAAATATGTTTACTGTTTGTACCCTTTTTTTTATCGATCTGACGTAATCGAAGATATTGATATTGATAGAAGTGTCATCCTTGAAGGATCCCGTTCCGAGGAAGTTTAAATCTGGAGACCCTTTCTTGTTACTTTTTTTTTTTGTTATTATAGGAAATAACTAAATATATTTTTATTATTTTCAGGTATATGTCTGGCGGCGATTATAAAAAAAATACATATACATACCCCCAGACTGAGTAAAAAAAGCGAATGTACATGGCAACTTACAAAGACTAATGTAGAATTTAAGGGAGGCACAACTCAGGGAAAATTTTGAAAACATGAAAAAGTATACATGGAAATTGTCATATTAACTATCGGTTATTAATTTGTCGAAGTAAGTAGATACTTTTTGACGTAGTGATTCTTTGAACGTAGTCTCATTGAATTTGGTGACGTAAATTTTATTATTTTGAATGGACCATTAAATTTTTGACGAATGATCAAATTAAGTGTTTGGGGCTAGTTTCTGTACCATAACAAACTGACAAACTTTGTATTTAGATGCTGTTGATCTATTGAGCGTTTTGGTAACATGTAGCTGGTAGGCCAATTTAATTGCATTATCAATGTGATCTTTGGAGGGGATATCATTTGCAGTAAGTAGATTTGTGATTTCAATTATTATCATAAATGGTGTTAACAGTTTTCGACCCAAAAATACTTGCGTGGGCGTTGTCTATAGTAGTCAGTAGCTATTGTTGTAATTCGAAATGACAAAATCCAAAAAGTTGCTCCAATTTTTATGTTTTTGGCCATATTGCTTCAATAGACATGACAAGTTGTATTTATTAACCTTGTGAAGTGGTTCGTCTTTATTCGAAAACGGCAATTTCAACATAAAATATAATATATTCATCCAACAAAAAGGCCTTCTCATAGGCCACAAAATAATTTTCAATAAGAGTAATAGATTTTATATATACGAGTAATAAATGCATATACATAAATATATATATAAATGTTTACGTATTGGTAAAAAAAACAGATGTATTAAAATATCAACAATAATAATCCATCTAGTAAATTCAGTTGAGTAAAAGCGGTCGGAAAGTAATAGGTAAGTAATATTTGTGTTATGTTTGCGATCATATATTGACGTTTTAGCGTTTCAAAAAGGAGCGATATCCGATCAAAACCATAAATGGGCCAGTTTTTGGGGAGATCCTTGATGTGATAGTTGCTCCTTAAAAAGTGATGATATGGGAGAAAGGTCCAAGCTTTATAAGTGTGAGTGAAATGAATATAAATTTATTATGTAGAATTTTCCTAAAAACGTAAATGAGAGATAAATTGATTCAATGTAGGAAAAAATTAGGTTGGAATTTATTTCGTCAGTTATACCTTGACTGACTTATTATTATTATTAATAATAATAATAGTATGTTTTTAAATTTTAGAACGCGGCAAGTTTTTTTTTCTGTAGATTCGAATATTTTAAAAGCGAAGTTATAATTTAAGTTTTAAAAACATTCTAAGGGAAACGAAACTACTTCTTTACTCTCAACCAACTATCTTTATCTTCTATTTTATAAACGCATTTTCTTAACACGTTAATAAAATCTTTAATTTTTTTCCGTATACACTCTATTATTATTTTATTAACGAATCTTTATAATTCGTTAATAAAATTGTTCTGTTTCGTTGAAAATTTAAAGTGCTTCATTTCTGCAGAAAACGTTAGGTGCATCCTGACTCCTCTCTTTATTTATGGGGATCACACCTTGGGTGTGCTGACTCTATTCGATTTCTTGGACTTTATTATTACTTAGAGGTTATTAATCACTGCGACCAATATGATCTATTGTGACCCCCTACTACTGCTCTGTTAAGACTTGCCTCAGAGCTCCTCAACCAGTCTCAATTCTCGGAGGAATTTGAGGACCTGGGTGGGGTGCAGGGATGGTAAGTCATCCTCCTGGAGTAGGTACTGGTCGAAACAAGCAGCCCGTCTTCGTGCCACGGCTTCACATTCAAGTAGGAGATGAATTGGAGTTTCTTCCTCCAGCTCACAGAACCTGCATGAGCCGTCATTGATGATTCCCATCTTTCGGAGGTGCCCATTCAGCCGGCAATGCCCGGCGAGAAAGCCCGTTAGGATTCGTAGCTCATTTTTTGTGAGCTTAATGCAGGTTTCGAATCTCTTTCGGTTATACTGTCCGAGAAGGATCTTGGCCTGCCGCAGCCCTGGGGAATCTTCCCAAAGCTTGTTTCTTTCTGCTTCCTCTGCCTTCCAGTAGGCTGTGTTGAGGTAGGCCTCACTTATTCCACAGGACGGCTCAGGTCCTATGAAAGGGTCTGACGACCCTTTCCTTGCCAATTCATCAGCAGTCTCATTCCCCTCAATGCCTGCATGGCCTGGCACCCATTTCAGAGAAACGTCATTCTCCTTGCCTAGCCTGTTTAGCAGGTCTAGGCATTCCCACACCATCTTAGAGTTGATGCTCCATGCACTTAGTGCTTTGATGGCAGCTTGGCAGTCAGAGAGGATCACTATGTCCCGCTTCCTGTAGTTCATGCTCAGGTTGAACTCAGCACACCTGGTTATTGCCCGAACTTTCGCCTGGTAAACACTGGGAAACCTCCCCATGGGTTCAGAGTATCTGGTTCTAGGCCCAAATACACCCGCTCCCGTGCCTTCGTTGGTCTTTGACCCGTCAGTGTACCATTTTATGGTATGTGGCTTGAGGAGGTACATGTCTTCCCCATTCCACTCCTGCTTACTGCTCAGCTCCGTAGTGAAATTCCTATCGAAGCTGAACTTCCTACTTGCTTTATCTCGGGGTAGGTCTAACAAAGAGGTTAGGGGCTTGTTACCCGTAATAGCTCTCCTATAGGCCTTTTCACCTCCCGTTATTCTTAGCAACGCTTTCTGTGCTGCACCCTCCACTGCTAGGTGCAGGGGAGAGAGGTCCAGTATGACCTCCATCGCAGCCGTTGGACATGACCTCATGGCACCTGTGATACACAGGCATGCCAGACGCTGTACTCTAGCGAGTCCTTGCCTTGCTCTAGCGATTTCGGTTTTCTTTGACCAGACCACCGCTCCATAGGTGATGACTGGTCTTACCATCATGATGTACATCCATCGCAGGATTCTTGGTGTACATCCCCAGGACTTGCCAGCGATTCGTCTGCACACCATGAGAGCTCTGGTTGCTTTGGAGGTAACTTCCTCCAAGTGTCGGTTCCACCGTAGCTTAGAATCTAGGGTAATGCCTAGGTACTTAACTTCCTGCTTCCATTCCAACTCCTCGCCACCAAGGTGTAGTGCTTGGAGTCTCGGGAGTTTCCTTTTCTTGGTGAATGTCATTACAGTGGTCTTGGCTGGGTTGACGCTCAGCCCCACTGACTGGCACCACTTTCTTGTAGCGTTTAGCCCTTTTTGAATGAGGTCACGCACCGTGCTCTCAAACTTCCCTGTTGCCAGGATCACGATATCATCGGCATATCCTGTATAGGTAATGCCTTGATCCGTGAGCCCGTGCAACAGGTCATCTACTACAAGACTCAATAGTAAAGGGTATAGGACCCCTCCCTGTGGGCAGCCTCGCGTTGTGCCGACCCGGATGGTTCTCTCCCCCACCCTCACTTCGGCAGTTCTGGAAGCGAGCATCTCGCCTATCCATCTGGATATCGTGACGCCCACCCCCCGTTTCTCCAGGGATGATTTGACAACCTCATGTGAGGTATTGTCAAAAGCGCCTTCTATATCAAGAAACGCGCACATGGTCGTTTCTCTTGCATCAAAGCCCCGCTCTATTGCGGTCGTTAGTTCGTAGAGGGCCGTCTCTGTGGACCTGCTTACCCTGTACGCATGCTGGTTGGGGTGCAAAGGCCTCCTCTCCAGCATCTGACTTCGGATGCAACTGTCCACCGCCTTTTTCACCGTTTTCAAGAAAAACGATGTAAGGATGATGGTTCGCACAGACTTCGGATGGCACTGGTCTTTTTTTCCCGCTTTGGGGATGAAAATAACTCGGGCCCTTCTCCAGGGGCTAGGTATATGCCCTTGCGCCAGGCTGGCTCTACTGATCCGGAGGAGATGAGGCAAAATCTCCTTTTGCCCATGTTGTAACAGGGCGGGGAAGATGCCATCTACTCCGGCTGCTTTGAAAGGCTGAAATGTGCAATTGCCCATTTTACCCGCCCAGGGGTGCAGACTTCTGCAGCCCTGTTCCAGTACTCTTTAGTCGCTCTCAATGGAGCCCACAAATTTTCCTGCCCCTGAGTAGGAGAACTACCGGGGAAGTAAGTGTCCAGGAGTAGAAGAGCCCTCTGCTCCTCGTCCTCCGTGAAACTTCCAGCCTTTTGAGTGCTTGTGCCCCGCATTGAGTGTCTCGGGATAAAGCTTTGTGTAGTCTGGCCGCTGCAGGGACAGTGGAGTTGCCTGCACAAAATACTCTGAAGCTGTTCCGTTTAGCTTTCCTAACCTCTTTGTTATACTCGGTCAATTTTGCCGCGTAACTGTCCCAATCTCCACACAGTTTTGCTGTATTGAAGAGCCTGCGAGTCTCGCTACGGAGCCTGGAGAGATTGGTATTCCACCAAGGCACCTGCCTTTTGTTTTTGTTCTGTGGGCAAGTGGATCGATATGCCTCTATAATTGCCTCATCAAGTTCGTCAACAGCCTGTTCCAGCGCCAGGGGTTCCCTGACTTTGGAGTTCACTAACCTTAGATTGTCTTCCAAGTTGCTGACGTAATTATTCCAGTTGGTCTTTCTCGGGTTCCTGATACCACAAGGTTCCAAGGTGACCCCTTCTAGTTCAAATTGAATGATTCTATGGTCAGACAGGGATGGCTCCGACGAAAGTCTCCATCTACTGACCCATTGTCCCGTCGACAGATTTGGACTTACCCTTGACAAGACATTAACGACCACACTTAGAATAATATTTTGTTTATATTTTGTTGTTTTATTCCTGCATAGTCAATTCATAAGACTAGGTAGTGCATTGATAAAACTATGACCTTTGTTGTCCTTTTTTCATTGTTTTTTGTAATTAATTTTTAGGAGGCTAATGAGCTGGGTCTCGAATCCTTGGAAGGGGGTTCTTTTAAGTGGTTATCTGGTGTTTTCCAAGAGTCTCACACTCTATGCGTCAATGCATTTTCCACCTCCCTGTCTCAAAAACATAAATAATTAGTAATATTAACAATAATTTCATTTCATATGAAGCTTTTCATTTTTTACAAGTAGTTGATACATATCACAAATTGTACGAAACTTAGAAGTCGGCGAGTAAACAACAAAATATGCAATAGAAACAGCTATTATTCGGTTTAAACAAACGACCTAGTATATTATATATTATTAACAAAAAGAAATAAAATTTTAGTTTTAATACATCGGACTCATAGTACTTTATCAAAGTTTACCAGCCCAGTTTGAGATATTTTTGTCCCCTATAAAAATACAAAAACCAGCATACAATAAAATACAAAGACCAGCATAGTTGGCAAATTTTTTGTAAGATATGCTATATTCATATATATTTATTTGTGTATACTTAAGCGTCAACAATACGATGTTTGTCAAAATTCCATTTCGGTTACGTAAGACAAACTGTAGAAGACTAGTCTATACTGTATAGACAAATTTCATTGAATGAATTTCAATTAAATACTGATATGAAAAAATTAACTCGTCAACCAGGAATCGAACCTTTGGCCTCTGGATATCTAGTCCAGTGTGCTTACCGCTACACCAAAGACGACTGTGACATAACAGCCATCCTCTTCATATCAAGCTTATTTTTGATTTTGAGAGTATTACTTCTGTTGAAGTTATTATTCATATATATTTATTTGTGCATAGTTAAGCGTCAACAATACGATGTTTGTCCAAATTCCATTTCGGTTACGGTTGTTTTTTAGCGACGGGGACAGTTCTAGACAGGATAGTACGTGGTTGTAGTTATTTTTGCTAGGGCTTCCTGTTTATGAAAGTATGCGTACAAATTCTAAACTTTATCTATATCTATACTATTTACCACTGAGCACTTTTGAAATCAGTGGATAAATCAAGAAATGGCTAGTATCCCATGAACCATCTGCAACGAATCTCAGACAAATCTATTACAATGTGGAAGTGAGAACGGACCAATGTAATATACACTATCGGGATCCGAGGAGAACAAATTGGATTACTTTGAAAACCCGATGGTGAGTATACTAGGTCCGCGGAGGATACACGCGAGATACTGATCAGGATTCATTTTCCGGATTCGATGCCAGTGGACGGTGAAAATTTTTCTCAAGAGCAGCTTAACCAGGGTCTCCCACCGACAGGCGAGGATTGAAGAAGAGTGGCGATTGTCATTAACCGCTCAAAGATCGAATGCGCAATATACTCACTTGACCCCTACAAAGCACCCAGTGCTTTTACTGGGTGTATACCCAGTGCTTTTGGGGTATACCCAGTGCTTTTGGGGTATACCCAGTGCTTTTACAAAAAGTTGCAGAGCAACTTTTAACTCTGCTTGCTCATATATTCAGGGCAAGCCTGGCTACGGGATATATCCCAACAGTATGGAAGCCAGTAAGAGTGACCTTGCCAAAACCGGGGAGGTTTAACCACTCCACGGGAATGGACTGTAGACCAATTAGTCTGTCATCGTTTCTACTGAAAACAATGGAACGGCTAATAGGATTTCATTTGACTCAGGAGGCATTGTTAAGAAATCCGCTTCATGCCTACCAGCACGCGTATCAGGTGGGAAATTCCTGTGAATCAGCCCTCGACAACCTAATATACAGGATTGATGAGGGTTTCGCAAGGAAACAAACCACCTTGTGCGTTTTTCTTGATATAGAGAGGGCATTTGAAAATGCTTCATACTATTCCATTGTTCATTCTGCAGGTTGGTACGGAGATGAAGATCCCTTTTGCAGGTGGATAAAATCTATGCTGATAGGAAGAAGAATACAAACTTCCCTTTTTGGAGAGTCTATCAATGTGAGAGCCACAAAGGGATGTCCGCAGGGTGGTGTCTTATCCCCAGTCCTGTGGAGCCTGACAGTGAACAGCTTACTGAAAAACCTCAACGAAACTACACACAGGGATACTACACACAGGGATACGCGGACGACATTGTTATTGCAATCCAGGGACCCTGTGAAGGCACAATCTCGGAGCTTATGCAAAACGCTCTAAGAATGGCACAGGAATGATGTATCAATCAGGGATTGAAAATAAACCCTGGTAAGACCGCACTAATTCCATTCACACGAAAAAATAAGGTGGATAACATAAAACCACCAATCCTCTTCGGTGAAATATTACATATCACAAGGTAAGCCAAGTTCTTAGGAGTAATGCTAGACTCTAAACTAACATGGAACCCTCATCTGGAGTATATAACAAATAAGAGCAAATCTTCTCTCATGATTTGCAAGAGAGCATGTGGAAAAGTCTGGGGACTAAAACCCAAAATGATCCACTGGCTCTACACAACAGTAATCAGACCCATTATAACCTATGCTGCTCTAGTGTGGTGGCCAAAAGTAAAGCAGATTACTGCATGCAAAAAGCTGTTCAGGATCTAAAGACTGGCCTGTTTGTGCATCACTGGATCCATGAGCAGTACACCCACAACTGCCATGAAAGTCATCCTGGGGCTGCTTCCGCTAAGCATTGTAATAATAGCTTAAGCGAGATCCAGCGCCTTTAGACTATCTTGCAATAATAACTGGATTAATAAAAATCAGGTTGGACATGCAAGGATCATGGGAACATCAACTATCTAATACCCCGTCTTTGAAATGAGTACAGATATACTTTCCAAGACATATTCCTTCTCAAAACCTTTCACTGTAGTATGTGATAGGGTCATGTGGTCGGAAGGAGAACCACCCTACCTCAAGAGAGAATCGTCTGGTATAGAGACGGACCCAAAAATGAAGAAGTGAGCGGGGCGGGAATCTACGGTAAGAGATCTAATGCAAACATAAGCCTCAACTTGGGGAAATATGATACGGTATTCCAAGCAGAAGTATACGCCATACTTACGCTTACGTCCGTGAGAACCTACGGAGAGGCTACATAAACCAGAACGTATGTATTCTTTCGGACAGTCAAGCTGCTTGAATAGCTTTGTCTGAGGTCACCCCTCAAGGGCAGTCAAGGATTATCTGGAGGAACTTCTGAAACTGGCAAAACGGAACAATGTTAAATTTATCTGGGTGCTAGGTCATAGTGGTTTCGAAGGAAACGTAAAAGTAGATACCTAAGCAAGGAGCAAAGGGAGTCGGAATGCCCTACATAAGCCCAGAGCCTATTTTAGGAATTACAAGGACTGCATGTCAACAGGTGATCAACGAGTGGTCATATGCTGAACATCGGGATCACTGGGAAAGAGTACCACGGCAAGAGCTCGGGAACATACTGCTTCAGAGTGCAACAAAGAGGTTGTCTCTTGATGCACTGAGACTGAACAGGATGCAACTGCGGAGGGTTGCCCGATTCATTACCGGACATTATCCCCTGCCGAAGCATCTGCACACAATGGGCTCCGTAACGGGTCCATCGCGTGCAGATTGTGTAGCAAGGAGGAAGAAACATCCAGCCACATTATCTTTGACTGCGAACCTCTAGGTTACAGAAGATACAAGATATTCGGTGCATCTCACCCCGAATATATGAACCATCAAGAGGACCTGATAAGCAATCTCCTGGTTATTGTCAACATATGGGAGAGGCGAGTCTCGTCGGACTGCAGTGGAAAGGGGAGCACAATGGACCATAAGGTCGAAGTGCAATAGTTTTAGATCCCAATATAAAATCAATCAATCAATCAATGATACATCGAACAGTAATAATCCCACTAACAAAATAATGCTTTGATAAAGAAATTGCAACTATAAAACACATTTCAAGGAATAATTGCTTTGAATCCTCCATGGTGAATAAATTGGTGAAGAAAACACTTAAAGAATAGCTCTGTGGATAGCTATGCGTGTTGTAAAAGAGATTGTACCTGTCTACTACGTATAATATTGGTTATTAACTGCAAACTCAAAAATTGTTTTCATTTGGGGAAATTTGGAAAATACAAATTCTATCATCAATTCTATCATACCTCCTATACAAGAACCAACAATACCTTACAAATCCATTACCTATTTTGGACTCGTTTCCATTAAAATTCTAAATTTGTTAAAAGGCATGGTTTGAATATCACTTTCAAACCAAATGTGCACAACTTGGAAACTTATTTATCAATTTCAAAACAAAAATGAACAAATTTAACATGCCTGGAATTTAGAAATTATCCTGTCAGAACTGTGACGGAATGTATGTTGGTCAAACAGGGAGAAGGATAAAAGAACACCTCCAGTCATTTAAAAAGAAAAAGATGGATTCAACGTTCGAAATACTTCACTTGGCCTCTAAGGGCTACATAATTAATATCCCGGAAGCAGTGGAAATTCATTGGCATATAAAAGGTCCAAAAACTGTACTCAACGACCAAACGGAGCTGTTTTCCTCAACGTTGTTCAACAACATTATATAATTCACTTGTACCTTACCTATTTTTAATTACTCGGTACCTTTCATCACCTGATATTTTTGTATAGACATTATTAATTTGATTTATTTGTTGTTTTGTAATTTCTAATTGTTAGTTTTATTGTTTAAAAAAAAATTTTATTTTACTATGTTATTGGACGACGATAACGTGATTTTGACTTTAACCAATCTCATTGGTTGTAATTAATTTTTACATTTAGACAATTTAGGTACTCCAGGTCTATTTTGTTTTTCATTGACCATTGAACGAATTCAGTTTTTAAACCTTTAACCCTCAAAGCTTTAATAAATTACGAATGAAAATAATGGAGCTTTACTTTATTTATGTTTTAAATTTTTACAATTCAAGCGAATTGTCGAACGTTTTCCAAACAATTGAAATTCCTTCAGAAAAATTTGTATTTTCCAAATTTCCACAAATGAAAAGAATTTTTGAATTTTCAGTTAATAACCAATATTATACGTAGTAGACAGATACAATCTTTTTTACAACACGCATAACAATTTAAAACAATTACAATTACTTTGGCAATTGGGATCTTTTTTTAAATCCTTCAAAGAATAGCTCCCAGAATTAAAAAAATTCCATACGTTTATTTTAAAATTAATTGGGGTTATCCAGATTGGAAAATTTTGTTAATTAACAGAATCCATAGTAAATGGAAAAATTAGGGTAAACATTTTTTTCTATCATTAATATTCATATTGAATGGGTTAAAAAATTTTTTTTGTTCAAGTGTCAGAATCAAGCGGAGCTGAATTACCCGTTTTCAAGCCCTATTTTCATCTCTCAATTAAAATTATAAATCGGTCGAATTGTTTTTAGGAAATTTCCTGCTCTTTAAGAATCTTTTTTTTGATTTCCGATATCTGCAATAGTTAGTTTCTGAGATATTTGCAAAAAAACAAAACCTCTTTTTCTTTTTTAAATAAATTGTTTATAACTTTATTTTTTTATGCGGGACTTCATCTTTTTCAAAAACTTTCTAGATGCAATTACGAATTGAATGACACCTTGGTCATAATTTTCTGAGAAGGCGAAGTTGAATTCGAAAAAAGGGACATGTTGACTAGTCTATACTTCATAGTAACACTGTAATCCATATGACAAAAGTTGACTCATCAAGCTAATCATCCGTGGTCTAATAGTAGGCGAGCCGGGAAATCGTGAGGTCCAGGGTTCGATGAGTTAACTGAACTGAGATGGTGTATGCGTTAGTTTTTTCATATTTATAATTAATAAATACATTGCAAGTTAGAAAGCATCTTCTGCACTGTAGGTATTGCACCCATGGCTTCATTAAGAGAATCGCGCATTGCTCAAATGAAGGATGATGATGATGAAAATGTAACTCCCAAGTATATTTGTTTACAACTTGTAAATTATTATCGCCACATTCAAACTTCTCAATGGTTGTAATTTTTCCTCCCTCAAAAAAACTATAACCTTTGTTTTATTAACGTTCACAAATGAGACCACTCTACCAGGAAATTCAAACCTGTTGCGCCTCTTACTCTAAAATCGGTCCTTATGTCGTTTACAAACGTTCTTATAACCTCGTTCTAATAGTTTTGCGTATTATTACTACAATTGGTAATCTGTTCGAAAAAAATTTATTTTCATTTTATTGTCACAAAAACGTGACATTTTGATTAAAATTAATGTTAACCTAATGAGCTTAAGTGCTCGATTATCTGGAATTTTATGCGTGTTTTTGGAGTACATTTCTCAATCATGATCCTACATGATTTGCAATAAATTCAATCAACCATAAAACAAAACAACCATAAAAGCAATTATTTCAATTACTTTAGAAATTAAAGATGTGTCAATGAAATTAATTCATAGGTGTCAAATACAACGAAATGAGCATTCTATACTTTTTTATTGAAATATCATCTAAACAAGAAATGCGCCATATGCGTGTTTTTGGAGTACATTTCTCAATCATGATCCTACATGATTTGCAATAAATTCAATTTATTTAAACAACCACAAAACCAATTATTTCAATTACTTTAGAAATTAAAGATGTGTCAATGAAATTAACTCATAGGTGACAAATACAACGAAATGAGCATCGTATACTTTTTTATTGAAATATCATCTAAACAAGAAATGCGCCATAAAAATATAAAAATAAACTTAAGACATGCACGAGTTTTTAATTCACTGAGGAATTCGTACAAAAAATGTTTAATGGAAATTTTTCCTAAATATTCCAATAGAAAGTGACTTCTATGCAATAAGTAAAGATTAAATCTATGCTGCTGCTAAAATGAAAGAAACTATGCTGAAACAGACAAAACTGGAATAGTTTCTGAAGACGTATTTATTAATTTATGAATAATACGGATATTTTGCGTTCTATTATTATTTTTTCAAGGTATGATATAAGATTTAATAATTTTTACAATAAACATGATGTTTCTTTTTATCGTTTGCATGATAATATATTTGCTGTAAATGGATAGAAAACTTACTATTTTGACTTATACAACCTTTTGTGTAAGTCACCCTATTGTCTGTTCACGTATGCTTCAAGTAGGTTTCATAGAATTAGGCTACCGCTACTCGCAGAGAGCTTTTCATTCCAAACTTCGGCACACAATCAAATTAAAACCTTGTTTGTATACATTTACAAAAAACTATATAAAATTATTTAAGGCTACCGAGAGCCAACCAAATATTTACAAAGTGTAATTTACAAGTATTTACAATAGCTATAACAATGAAATTTGCACCTTAATTTTCAAACAGAATATACATTGTTTATTGTTCCAGTCATCAAACCATAACTCGAAAATGTAACTAGGTCTCAAAAAGATTACTGAAGTGCATTGAGTTTAACAAAATACAGGGTGGCTATTCAAATTAATAAACTAACATTTCCGGTTGGGTGAGTAAGTCAAAAGTTTATTTCTTTTATCTATGTAGTAAAACAAATCTAATCGTTCTCAGCATCAGTGTTAAAGAATAACAATTGAAGAAACAATTTTAAAACAAGTGTAACAAACACATTTTACATGAAGACTTTATTACGATCAATAATATACTAAAAATAAAATTTTTTTAATTTGATTACGCAAAACTTTAATTTTAGAATATAGTACTCGCGACTGGTCTGAACGTTAAAACTTTTAGACTAAGTATGCAAATAAAGTATACAAATTGTAATTACGATTTAACACCAAATACAAAGATAAAATCATAGTCGATAGATAATGGAGATTACCTAATGCGTTATGAGAAAGTAAGTTTTTTTTAAATTATTCATCTGTATGATACAATTTCAGGAAGGGTTCAAATTTAGAAGAAACTGTATCCTAAAAGTAAAGTATTTATAGAAATTGAATATTTAAAAGTACGTTTCATAAAATTCTCGTTTGGCTGTTTTAAGCCACTATACACAAGGCGGTAAAGCAAACAAATTGCAATGAGTTTTATACTATATTTTTAATAAAACACATGTCAAATAGTTAATGAACACGTGTAAACGATAAAACAATATTTTATAATCATAACAATAATGTCCTACATTAAAATACATAATCGTAAAAATGTCCTCGTTTCAATAAATTTTCTAAAAAAAAATTTTTTAAGTAGTTTATATTATATTTTACATCAAGCTTTATGTGTTAAATGTCCGGATCTTCACAATTGAGAAACAAAACAACTATTTGAGTTATGTTGGATTGGTTTCTTCTTCGTTTTGAGTAAATAATTTTTTAAAAGCTAGTAGAAAAGTTGTTTTTTAATAGAACACTCCTATAAATGATGTTTTTATGATCAGATGTCTATCGTTTGCACCAATATTATCTTTAAAAGTAAATATTCACATTACGTTTGGCTCTAAATATATTTTTAGAGAAATTATTTATGTATGTGAGTTCCAATAAAAACTGTGAACATTTTAAATTTTATATTGTTATCGTTTTCTGTATTAATGGTTTCGTGTTATGCATCGTTTTTACGACAGCTAACCCTTGTGAAACTGGAACACAAAAAAAGTTACATTCTCTGCCGACCATAATTTGCCCTTTGTTAGCTCACAATTTCCCAACAAAAATTTGAACATAATTTTTTTTAAATGTGTGTGAAAAAGCCGTTGAACATTTTATCTAAAACTTAAAAGTCAGTCCACAATTAACAGCAATTATTTTTCACCCAAGGAATCAGCAAAATATTCTTTAATTGAAATCTAAACCACTTTTTAACCCGACTGCAAAAAAGGAGGATGGTTCTCAATTCGTCTGTATTTTTTTTTTTTTTTTTTTTTTTTTATGTTTGTTACCTCAGAACTCCGTCATTTATGAACCGATTTTGAATTTTTTTTTTTGTTTTAAAGGGTTTGATTCCCGATTGGTCCCATTGTCACCAAATCGCATTCTGATGAGGGGATCCCCGGAAAATCGAGGAAAATACTCATTTTATATGTGATAACCGATTTTTGCGAATTTTTTTTTTTTTTTTGAAAGGGTATACTCATTCATAATGGGAAAATAAGAAAATTTTTTTAAAAACCGACTTCAAAAAATTTTTTTACAAAAAAAAAACCGACCCCAAAAAAAAAAATTTTTACAAAAAAAAAACAAAATGCATGTAAATAAAATTGAAAATCTGTTATAAAAAAATGCTCTTTAAATTAAAAAAAAAAAAAAAAACGGGTAAAAAAAAAAAGTTTTACAAAAAAAAAACCGACCCCAAAAAAAAAAATTTTTACAAAAAAAAAACAAAATGCATGTAAATAAAATTGAAAATCTGTTATAAAAAAATGCTCTTAAAATTAAAAAAAAAAAAAACCGGGTAAAAAAAAAATGTGTTATAAAAAAATTCACTAAAAATTAGTCGTTTAAGTAGGTCTACCCATATTTAGATAAATAAAACTAGTTATAGAACTTAAGAGTCACTAAAAAGCGAGAAATAAACTATATTTTGACAAAATGGAAACCCGACTTCAAAAATAAAATATTCTATAACAAAAAATGCACTAAAAAGTAAAAAAATAATTGCATATTCTTGTGCCAATTTTAGTTCACCTAAGCAAAAATTTTTAAATATATATGTACAATTATTGTTATTTTTGGAGGCGGTGTCCAAAAATTATGTGAATTTCTCTATGCTAACACCGCCTCCAAAAATAACAATAATTGTACACTTTTTCTTCGTTAACTTGTTCGTTGTTAGGTAGATTTTGACGTTCTTAACAATTTATGTATGAATACGGAATGTGTATATGTAGAAGTTCATCGGTTTCCATGTATCCGTTAGCAGCTTATTGTATTTTATACGCGAGATGTGGTTTGATTTGTATAATCGTTCTGATGTAAGTTATATTATATTTCGTTATAGCATGGACATCAAAAACTAAAAATTACGTACATTAAAAACTGAAAATAAAAAACCAAAGTGGCAAAAATTTCAAAAATAATAATACCTCATAATATTGTGTTAGCTTTTCTTGACGAGTGTATCAAAAACGCGGACATCTCTATATGGAAAATACAATATGTTTGTGCAGATGTACAGATCTAGAGCACGGTAGTGCGACAGGCCGAGTTTAATGGGTTTTTTGCCTTCGCGCTTACAGTACTATTACTACACGAAAAATCAGAGCCAATTTGACCCCGAAATATCCTGAACAGAGCTACAGTGCTGGTTTTTCGAATTTAAGCTATTCAGGGAACTTTAATAGAACAAGTTTTTGCTTTTCGTTAATAAATAAACGGTTAAAAAGTTATTTCGGTTCAAAAACCGTAAAATAGCAGGAACGCCCCTAATTTTTGGGAACATAATCATAATTCCAAGTCCTTAAAGGTTGATATTTCGCATACAGATAGATATAGTAACCAAACCCAAAGAAAATTTATCAAACCACGAAATTTAAATCGGGAAATAGAAAATTTTTGCATTTTTGTTTTGATAAAATTAACATAAGAAATATTGTTCCTCTATGATTGTTCAAAGTTCAAAATGAATTTATTAAATCGTCTGTTTACCGTTAATTATTACAAAACATCTTAAAGTTATAGTACCTAGTCTAGACTTTACCTATACAATCATCTTATGAATAAAATACATCGAATTATTATAGAATTTAATATACATCGTTTAAATTTAATGGAAAAAACTTATATAAAAACCATTGAAATCATACCTTAACCTAATTTGGGTGGATAAGCCACCCCTAAGGACTAAACCTTAAATAAATAAATAAATAAATAAATAAGTATGTACAAATTAGATTACAACAGAATTAGTTGCAATCGACATCGTGTGGCATGCGGTATATGTTTCTGAAGAGCAACGTATTTGGGTCAAAACGTCCAGTTCGTTGATCTCCGGGAACGGGTTTGTGCGGGATGATTGAAAGAAGGATTTAGCGATTGTTTGGATAAATGTTCGGATAGTAGGGTGCCCAGTTGCTCGGTGGAGGGATTCAGCCGGATATCGCAGGGGGGCTTTCGAAATCGTCCGAAGACAACGATTTTGAAATTTTTGCATTTTCGAGTTGCGATGGTGCACCGTTCCACCAAATTGAGGCAGCTCTATGATTGGTCCATATTTTCTATATGTATACTTAATTTAGCAACACACCACTTGTTAGATTTGTGCACGATTTTTAAAACTTTGTTGCTCCACTTTCAGAAATGCTAGAAGGATGCGGTTTTTTGAATTCGGTTTGTTTAAATTTATGCAACTTCCTGACACTTTAGAAGAGCAAATTTTCGCATTCGCTCGGGATATCTCAAAACCTATTTGTAGATCGAAAACATTCTATTTTCCCAACGCAAAATCCGAAAAACTGGGAAAAAAAAGATTCGCAAAGATTTATATATAATATATATATATATATATATATATATATATATATATATATATATATATATATATATATATATATGTATACATATATATATGTATATATATATTTATATATATATAAATATATATTTATTTCTATATATATATATATATATATATATATATAAATATATATATATATATATATATATACCGGTAAGGTTTTGGTACCAGGTTTGAATTGGTATTCTAGTGGCTTTATTACGGAGCTTGGATCTTAAAAATCTAGCAGTGTCCCAGAATTCTTTGCTATTTTTAACGTTATGAATTTTATCATGTATATCTTTTGACCATTTTTGTTTGTTACTGCGTAGTTTATTTTGGTAGTGCTTCTTTTTTTCTAGGTAGATTTTTAAGTTATCTTGATTACTGAAGTTTTCTTTTTTGCATTTTTTGTGTTGTTGTTTTACTTCGGTTATTAGTTTTTTGCAGTCAGCATCAAACCAATCACTTCGTTGTTTCAGGTGTGGCTTTTAGGAGTTATGGTTGTAGGTAACGTATTCTAACATACCTGTGGATTTTACAGCGTATTTCAAGCCTAAATAGATATTCCCATATTCATAATCTGTATTATCACTAACAAATATTGGCACAAACTGTTCCTCTAATGATTTGTTGAAAGCGACCGCGGAATCGGGGCGCCACCTCCAGACTGTCTTCGTCACGCTATCAGTTGCTTTGCGATCTCCTTCTGTACGGGGTAAATCAAGTGTGAGTATGGTTGGAAGATGGTCGGATAATCCAAAAATGTCGTCAACTTCAAAATCTACTGTGAATGGTAGAGCATCGGTGTTTACCCAGGTAAGATCTATGACGCTTTTTCCAGCTTGACTAATAAACGTGTAGTTTGCAGAGGTATCTTTTGTGCTTCCCGTTTGCCAATATAAATCCCATCTCTTCCATTGTCTCGGATAAGCCTTGACCTTTTTTGTTTACGGTTAAATCCAATGTTTGTCTTTGGGCACACAAGTAGCATTCGTTGAATAAATATGGATCGCATTGATTACATTCTCCAACTCTACAGTTAAAATCTCCTGCTAAAATGTAGCGAGAGTTTGATTTTGCTAGTAGAATTTTACGCATAGTTTCTTTTAGTAAATTTATTTGAACTTGAAATTTGTATGATGTGGAAAAATAAACATATCCCACTATAAAGTGTAAAAAACTTATAGCGAATTCAATAAACAGCCAGTGAGGTGAGATATCGATAACTTCAGCTTCAATTTCTTTTTTAATAAGGATGATGAGGCCCCCCTTCGCCCTACGTAATCTTTGACGGCTAAAGTTTGAAACCTATTGTAGTCGGGCTAAAGTTTATCATCGCTATCATCGAATTTTTTGGAGAGCCATGTTTCTGAGAAGCACATTATAGCATAGCTTTCTAAATCTGAACTATAGCAGTTGAAGAGGTCGAACAAATTCCGATGACCGTGAATGTTCCAGAACATAATTTTAAAATACGAGTTGTCCGTTCCGTCACCATGATTTATTTGATTAGGGTATACGTTATTTGAGTAGTGGGTCGTTTGCCGTGTCGTTTTCCAAGCCATCTGTCTGATTTATCAATGCCAGTTTTTTGAACTTTGTTGCGAGAAACTTGGTTGAGTTTTTTCATGATCGGGTGTAAAGTTTTATCGCTGTCTAGGTTTTTCCAAAAAGTTAAGTATCGAATTGGATTTTGTGCTTGAGCTATTTACTTTCTTTTTCTTCAGTTCATAAAAATTTTTGTATTTGTCTCGAAGGTGAATGTTCTGGGTTTCAGTTTCCGGCGAGGTACTTAATTGGCGTTTTTTTTCGCTTTGTAACGCTGGCAGAGTCTGTGATATAGAGCTACTTTTTGGATTGGTATGTTCTCCAAGCTTTCCCAAAGATACAATTTTATTATTGCGAACGACGGCGTTCTCCCCTTCTTCTCTTAATTTAGTTATTTCGATGTGTAGCTGTCTTTTTTTTTGAAGATCCTCCTTGGAGTAGTCTTCTTTCACATATATATCGTAGTCTTTCAGAAAGCGTGAATTTTTTACAACTTCTAGCTTCTTTCTCCATGCCAAGAGCCCTACCAACACAGGACGGATGCGCCGTGGATGTTTAGCCCCGATTCTTTTCATAAAATCAATGTCCCGAATTTCAATGTTAACCTTCATAATTTTACTCATGATTTCCAAAACCATTTCTTCCAGTTCGCAATAAGTATTTTCATTTCCTTTATTCCAAAGAAAAACACGAGTTTACGATTTTGTGAATCTAACTGACCTCTAACTGTTTTATTATCACTAATTAAGTGTTCTAGCTTTTCATTAATTGTCTTATCCATTTGAACAAGTTTACCTTTAATTTCTGAAAACATTTGTTTTAAATCATCCATATTACAATACCTGCTCACTGGAAAGGATTGATATTCTTTGACTGTACACTTTAAAGTTTAACACCAAAATTGATAATGAATTTTTGTAAGTTAATTTTAAATTTGTTTGGCGTTATTTTACTGCAATTTATTTATTTTGAATTGGAAGAATTTGGATTTCGTTAACAGTGCACTTTTAAAATATCACAATTACAATTATTTGAAAACACAATTAAAAATTTATTAAAACGGTACACCCTGACAGTAATATTGATAGTAGATTTTAATATGTTAGTTTTAGATTAACTTGATACTATTCAATTTTAAATTAATATTGCATATTTTGAAGTATTATTTTGAATTGAGTTTGACGTGCGTTGACGTACACTGTGATAACACGTTAGTTTTAACAAGTTTTAAAACAATAATAAATTATTCGATAAAATTTTTTTTATAGGTTATTTTTAAATTCATTTATATTAGTTAAATTTTTATCGTTGGTTTTTACAATGACTTACTTTCCAAATACTAATACACTATATTACTAAATACGGAAGTTTAACTTCACTTTTAAAATTTTATTTAGATATTTTTTTGAATAGCACAAAAATTGTCTACTGTCACGAATATATATATATATATATATATATATATATATATATATATATATATATATATATATATATATATAATATATAAATATATAAATATATATATATATATATATAAATATATATATATATATATATATATATATATATATATATATATATATATTTATATAAATCTCGTATACCATGTTTTTCGATTTTGATGAAATTTTCAATACTGTGTGTAATTTGGTCAAACTGCAGCATAGGGTGGTTTTTATTTTGGAGTTGGTTAAAATTTGTGTTGATTTTGTCATTTCCACGGAAACTCTACTTCAATAAGATAACTATAAAATTATTTTATTAAAGTTTTCTTTTAATTTTGAAATGTCAATTTTGATTGTCATTTCCATAGTAACTATAAACAAAAATCGTTATATATCGTTCTATTTTGGCCATGAATATATTTAATTTTGGCAAATAATAAAATCATATCAGACATTATATTTTAATTTGATCACACTAAAATTATGATCGCTAGAGAGTGATTTATGTATTCTTAGGAAATTCGTTAATGTTAAAGCACCTCCTGCGTAAAGAATTTTTTTTTCAAATGAATTTTTGTTTTTAAAAATGCCTGCAATTAGACGTACAAACGTAAGTCGCAGAACTCGAAAAGCTAGAAGTGAAAGATATACAAGAGCAAGCCAAACTGACGGGCAACGTGAAACGCGGAAGTTGAACGGAATCGATGGATCCTGGATCCCTGGATTGTGTTGCGCGAGCGGTCAAGTCCAATTGACGCGATTGGTACCGTCAGAAGAGCCACTACATTCATTGGCTTCGGGAAATGGGCAAGATTCTAAACATTTTTTGACCAATAAAATAATTGGTTTCAAATAACATCATTTGGCGCAACAAAAGTTATTCTAGAAAAATTTAAGCGAAGTTTCAAGGTTAGTATATTGAAAAACAATAAACTTTTACCATCACGTGCCTGATGCAACATACGTTTCAATTAGCTTCAAATAGCTTTCAATTAAAATGGTGTATCAATTGAAATGGTTGAAAGTACATTTGTAGCTCGGTATATTGCCAAAAGCAGACTGAGTGTGTTGAAAATAGTGGACGGGGGGATGGGAGTGCTGAGAAAGTATTTTGAGAGCAACATGGGAGAACCACATGGTGGTACAAACAATTCGCTATACAATATCCGATATCACATCTATTTATTATCTATTTACCTTTGCAGATTCAGGGTCAAATATATAATCTAACAGGTTTCTTATTGCGAACGCGGGATAGTGACTTTTGCAAATTTATTTTACGGGCGATTCAGCAAGACAAGTCGATCAGCGTTGACCACACAACAATTCGGTGAAAAGACTAATTGTGGAACAACTTCAAATGTTTTTCCATCAGCACAACGAATTGGTTGCATTATTCACGACCGCAATAGACCACATGCCATCTGCCTTCTACAATCTATATATATGTATACATATATATATATATATATATATATATACCTTTCAAAGAGTAGTGATATCCGATCAAAAACATAAATGTAAATAAGGGTCGAGTTTTCGGGGAGATACTTCATAATTGCTCCTTAAAAAGTGATGATATCTTATTAAAGAGCCGAGCTATTTATAAAGTAAATAGCGAATACTTATATGTAAGAATGTAAGTACAAAGTAAAATAAATAAAAAATTTCGTTGAAAAAATTTATTTCGTAAGTTTTCTCTTAAGTTTTTTTAAATTTTATAACACGACAAGTTTTAATTTAAAATATTTGAATCAAAAGAAAACAATTTACTTAGCTCTCATTCCCATACAGCAATGAAGTTGACACTATACTGTCAAATAGCTGAATTCGAGCATCCCAGCGTTGCATCTTATATTTTACTATTATATCCTTTATTCTATGGATTGCTGTCACAGCTGTATTAATAGCATGATCAGCAGTTTTGATGAACAGTCCGGAAGAAGAGAATTGAACACCAACATAGCAGTATTCTGGCATAATATCAATATTTTTGTCGTTAATTTTAAATAGTGAGTTTTTTAATTTTCATCCTTTTCTAAATATTGCCATTTTCGTCATATCGGCGTTTATATCAACCTCCTTCTTCAAGCAATAGAGATAAAAATTATTGAGTGCTCTTTGTGTCACACCTGGACTGTCAGCAAAACCAGGTCGCCTACATATAAAATTAGCAAGACGTCAATTTTACCTACACCAATACCTCTGATACCATTGTCTTGACTTTTTGATTATGGTACAAAGAAACTTTTTAGTTAGTAAAGGAAGGAAGGATGTATTCATCTCGAACGAGACTCTTTAGGTTTCGTTATATAATATTCCAGTTATAAAGTTTCGTTATATTATATTCCAGAGTACAATGTTTTTTTAAACCAGAATCTATGTCAATCATTGTTCTTATGAATTTTATCCAGCAACTGACATTGACGAGCTTACGTTGTACAAATAATACTTGTATACAAATTTATCCGATCAAAAACAGAAACGTAAAAGGGTCGAGTTTTCGGGGAGATACTTCATATAATAGTTGCTCCATAAAAAGTGATGATACCCCATTAAAGAGCCTATCTATTTATAAAGTAAATAGCGAAAACTAAAATGTAAGAATGTAAGTGCATAGTAAAATGAATAAAAAATTCGGTTGAAAAATTTATTTCGGAAACTTTCTCTTAGTATGTTTTTAAAATTTTATATCGCGGCAAGTAATTTGTTTTCTTTTGATTCAAATAATTTAAATTAAAACTTGCCGCGTTATAAAATTTTAAAAACATACTAAGAGAAAGCTTCCGAAATAAAGTTTTACAACCATATATTTTTTTCATTTCACTTTGCACTTACATTCTGGCATTTTAGTTTTCGCTATTTACTTATAGCTCGGCTCTTTAAAGGGATATGATCAATTTTTAAGGAGCAACTTATTATATGAAGTATCTCCCCGAAAACTCGGCCCCTTTTTTACATTTATGTTTTTGATCGGATATCACTACTTTTTGAAAGGCTTAAATATACAATGCCAAAGGCTTTGTGCAAAATGCTATATTTGGATAAATGTTTCCTTACTGTGTTTCAATTATTAATAGGGAATGGGAAAAATTAAATTTTTGAAAAAAAGAGGATCAGATAGCGATGGCTGATTTGAAAAAGGTGATGGAGAGAAGAAAGAGCAGAATATGGTCAATTTAAATATTTGAGATAAAAATTTGAAGAAAGAACGACAAGATAAAGGACTAAATTCAGTAATTCACGTTTTTATTTTTATTTTTATTTCTTTTTTAAGTTTTATTCTTAAATGTAGTATTATTTATATTTTTGTTTTGTTTTTGTAATATGTGTATATTATATAAATGATTTATTTTCTTTTTTTCAAATATTTTTTCTATAATCAAGCCCGTTCATTTGATACCCATATCAAAGGGGTTAAATGGAAAATATAAATCACCTTTTTGCGGCGGCTGTGTTTTTCTCATCAAGCCCTATCATCATTTGATTGATACCCATACCATGAGGTTAATGTGAAAATTATAAATCGAAATTTTAAGTATTGGATTTAGAATGACGTTACTTTACTTACTGTGTTTCGGCCATCAAGACCTTTCATTGGATAACCATATCATCGGGGTTAATGTGGAAACTATAAATCGCCATTTTGCGGCGGCCGACCATCAACGTCTTATAATACATGCTTTCCATAAAAATGCATTGTTATCAGAACTGAACCAACATGTAAAAATTCAACTCCGTAGGAGAAGAGGAAGTGGGTCAAATTTAACTTTCAAGAATCCATGACAGACACCGGAACAGGTGAAACTAAATAAAAGATTATAATATTATAGTAAATGTACTCATATTGAGACAAACTAAATAAAGGATAGAAATCTTTATTTGAATTGTTCAATTAACATAATAACATATTCGATATTCAAAATCGATTGCCTATATCTGATCAAACTACCTTGTAGAAAACATTATAACCACAATTTGTTTTTCCCATTTTTTCGGATGTTGCGTTGGGAAAATGGAATTTTTTCGATCTACAAATAGGTTTTGAGATGGAAGCGGCTTAAATTTACACACATAAATTTTATTTTTGGTTTTTCATACGTTCCGTTGGGAAAATTAAATTTTCCCAAAGATTCTTATTTTAGTTTTCAGAAATTCCGCGTCGAATGCAAAAAACTGCATTCTTCTAGCATTTCTGGAAGTGGAGCAACAAAGTTTTAAAAAATCGTGCACAACTATCAAAAGTGGTGTGTTGCTAAATTTTAAGTATATACATAGAAATATGGACCAATCATAGAGCAGTAATATTTCTTATGTTAATTTTATCAAAGCAAAAAAGCAAGAATTTTCCATTTCTCGATATAAATTTCATGGTTTCATAATTTTCCCTGTGTCTTGGGTACTAGATCTTACTATATGCCAGATATCATTTTTAAAGGATATCTAGTGTAGGCCCTACGTTTTTATCCTGTCTAATGAAAATTGTGGGCGTTGCCGTTATTTTACGGTTTTTGAACCAAAATAAGTTTTTCTCCGTTTATTTCTTAACAAAAAGCGAAAACTTATCATCTTATAGTTCCCTAAATACCTTATTGTCGAAGAACCAGCTCTGATTTTTCGATAAGTAATAGTACTGTAAGCGGGAAGACAAAACATCCCTTAAACTCGGCCTGTCGCACTACCGTGGTCTAGATTCACTTGTTTTTCAATTTTTTTGTTTTTTAACTTATTGGTCGTTTCGAAAAATCCTGCGACTAAAAAGACTATCATACAATGCTTTTTATGATATTCACGTCTAAAACGTTTAATTCAGCAGCATGTGTTTGTCTCGTGCTAAGAGCTGCGTAATTGTGTAACCACACTAGTTCTTAAGTTCGCATTGTATTTCTTAATCGTCTCCTCGCATAGCTATGAATTTAAATATCTATTGCTTCTTCTGGTACTCATTTTTGTTGGTATGATCACCAGAGATTAATTAATAATCCAGTAATCCATTTTACTCTAAATGCGTCTATGTACGTAGCTTTTGCCTTTTGAATCCGGGAACAAAAACGTTGAGCTTTAGTATTGTAACTTAATGCCAATAAATCTATATGTAGTAAGGTCCAATTTTCTATTATGTGTTTTGAAAAATAGATTTTCTATCTACCATTCTGTGTCTACTTTAATATTTCTAGACTCTCTATCCGCGTCGATGTATTTCCTTAAACGAATGTAAGATACAAAGATCCATATTTTTCTTTCATCGTGTTAATTCCAGATGTTTGCAGCCAGTTTATTCAGTTCTATAAATGTGAATCCCCCATACGATTCGCCATTCATGTGATTCGCAATATTGCTGTCGTATTGTCAGTTCTAAGTAGAATTTCGCTATTTTATATCTCTCAGCAAAGCACTTGAGAGCTTAAAATGTTTGCATGATCTCCAAATAGTTAATATGAAATTTTCTCTCGTTTTGTGTCCATTAGTATTTACTTCATCGCAATGGGTGCCCCAACTGGAGACCGAAACATCGGCGAAAATTTATAATTTCTAATTAAACGATCTAATTAGATTTTTTGCTGAAATAATACCAAACCACTAATTAAACTAATTGAGTACTTTTTCAGTAAATTATCGTCCTTTAATCGAAATTATGGTCACTGAGTATTAAAGCTTTCAAATTACGCCTCTCTGATAGCTTAGTACAGCATATCGTAAAACACACCTGTGCACGCTTCAATTAGTACCCCAATTAAACCAGCAAACTCAAAATTGAATATTAAATATTCACGAATTTTATTAACTTTATATTTATTTTTCTTTGGTAGAGGCAATTTCATATCACTAAAGAAAATGACAATGCCCAAATATTTGCAGCTATGTTCTGGCTGTTTTTCGATAAAACCCAATTCAGTTTCAATATTGCTTACGTAATCCATACTTTTCGTACATTCAGTAAATGCTTTACCAAATACATACAATATAGTCTAGGTATATAGTTCATACGATCCTCGTTTTTTTTTAAACTTAAGTACTGGTTTAAATAACTTTAAAGGTAAGCATTTAACTCTAGGATCCGACCATTTAATTAAATCTCAATATTTTTCAGATGATTGAACTAAGTTTTACCAGGAAAGAAGCATGATTTAGAAAACTCGGCCCTTTTTTATATTTATTTATACAAAGCCGAACGCTTCGAGTTAAATATCGCTTTGCATTGAACGCTACGCGTTTTGTTATACCATGCGTTACTGTACGCTTAGCGTTATTTGGCATTGCTCATATTAATTGAATTACCTAATTTTATATTTAAAAGAAGGGAGTGAAAATGTATACATATTCATACCAAATAAAATAAAATTACATCCTATATACTAAAACATATACACAATTAAAAATTTAAATGAAGTGAACGAATTAAAAATAAATAAAAAACTTAAATATATAAAAAAGGGTAAGAATTATTAGGCCTTAAGGCGCGCTAAATTAAATTTAGTAGGTGTCCAGGTGCAGAAGGGGTCTGTTTGGCGAAGTAACACTTGGGTCGACTGCGCACGACATGACCTGTCAAAGATAAACACGATAGGTCGAAATTGGAGGGAAGACCAGTTATCAAAAAGACAAAACAAAAACATCTTACCGGAATGAAGAATGCATGACACAAAATCGATCATTTATATATGCGAGCGGATCGAATAATCACTGGATACGAGTCATGGTTTTTTATCAAATTAATCTTGATCGTATACGAATAATACTCTTCGTCTTTTAACTAATCAACCTAAAGTCATTAAAACATACAAGATTTAAAAAAATGTCAATCAAGATACATTAAAATATACTACGACTTCCTACCACGTAGAGCTCGTCTCGTTGGCAACCTGCATGTTCTTCATCCACGTGGTTTTGGACGCCTGGTCTTTCCTGCAACATCGATCTGGTTGGTGCGTGTCAACTCTTTAAAATATTTGAAATCAACAGAAAAAATAACTTGCCGCGTTATAAAATTTTAAATTATTAAATTTTAAAAGCATACTAAAGAAAACTTACGAAATAAATTTCATCCAAATTTTTTTTTCATTTTACTTTGCACGTATATTCTTACATTTGAGTTTTAACTATGTATCACTCATCAAGCCCTTTCATTTGATACCCATATCATAGTGGTTATTGTGGAAATTGTAAATATCCATTTGCGGTGGCCGCCATATTGGATTTCGAATGACGTCATCAAGCCCTTTTATTTGATACCCATATCATAGGGGTAAATTTGGAAATTTTAAATCGCCATTTGCGGCGGCCGACATATTCAATTTAAGATGACACCCTACACTAATGTAGATATCTAAATAATTTTGAGTCGGCGCCAAAAAGTCACCATCGAAATGGATGAACGGTGGATCTGATTTTCGGTTAAAAGTAAAAATTGCCCATTAACGAATTTGACTTTCTTTTTTGTTCTAGAACATACACACATACACAAATTAGCTGTTTATCTGTTTTCGTTCTTGGGTTATTGCGCCCACAGACAGACGGACGTACATACGGAAATAGCCGAAATGGGCCATTGTACAAACAAGCATTTATATCTAATATTTTCAAATAATTTATAATATTTTCAAACGTTACAAAGTCCCGACTTTGTAACGTTAACTTAATATACCATGTACGTAAACTTAATATACCATGTATATTTACACATACTGGGAATAAAAAGTTAATTTTTGGTGGCTTTCCCATTTTCTGAGATGTTTCGCGTTTGAAAAATTAAAGACTTACATTTTTTCCTATAAATTAAAACTGGTTGAATGCAAGAACAATCGATCCAAATCTTTTTTTTGATAAATTGGAAAAAATTTCTTTGTTGAAAAATTTTAACAATCAGTGTTATACCTTCGACGTATTCATGAGTAATGAACACAAACAAGTTCAACTTCAAAATGAATTTATTAAATTAAAACAGATTCAGTTGCAATCGACATCGTGTGGCATGCGGTATCTGTTTCTGAAGAGAAACGTATTTGGGTCAAAACGGCCCAGTTCGTTGATCTCCGGGAACAGGTTTGTGCGGAATGATTGGAAGAAGGATTTAGCGGTTGTTCGAATAAATTTTCGGATAGTAGGGTGCCAGTTTCTCGGTGGAGGATTTCAGCCGGATATCACAGGGCGGCTTTCGAAATCGTCCGAAAACAACGATTTTGAAATTTTGCATTTTCACAAGTTGCGATGGTGCAACGTTCGACCAAATTGGGGCAGCGTATGTGAGTACGGGCCGAATGCATGACTTGTAAAGTCGATGTTTCAACCGTTCGTCTAATCTACTCCTAATGTTGTGAAGTGGGTACAACCCCGCAAAGGATGCGTTTCCAAGGGAAAGACGTTTTTTTAACGTTCTTCGTCCAATTCAACTGTCTTTGAAGAGTTTCACCCAGATACTTAACACTTTGAGTCTGTTGGATTACCGTGTTAAACATTTTCAGTTCAAGTGGGTAAGAAGAAAATTTAGTCTTCGTAGGATTAGTTTTGATTTTCCACTTCTTGAAATAGCTTTCAAGCGTGGATAAGCGAGACTGAAGGGAGCTCGAAATAAGTTTCGGCTGCCAGGAAGTGCAGTAGATTGCTGTATCGTCAGCAAAGAGGGCCGTTTCGGTAGCTCGATCTTTCGGGATATCATTTATGTAATATAAAAAGAGGCAAGGAGCCTTGAGGTACACCAGCCTTTACACGATATTGGTTCGATATGTATTTTGTTGGAGATGAATTCGGGAATTTCGGTTAGATAGGTAGGAAATCAGGAATTTCAGGATGTAGGTAGGTATGTTGAATTTGGAAAGTTTGTGGATAAGTCCATCGTGCCAAACTGTATCGAAAGCTTTTTCGATGTCCAAAAGGACCATGCCTGTGGATTTATTCCAGTTAAATCCAGAAGAAATATGTTGAGTGTTTCGATCTGAAACCAAACTGTTGGGGGATCAATTGTCCGTGGATATCTTCATGCGACTGCAGACGGTTCAAAACTACTTTCTCCATGACCTTGTTGAGAGATGGCAGCAAACTGATGGATCGGTAGCTTGAGGGCGACTTAAGTTGTTTTCCCGGCTTCGGAAGAGCTAGCACTTTGGCAGCTTTCCAAAGGTCAGGAAAATAACTAAGTCTCAAGCACGCAGTATATATGTAACAGAGCTGTACAACCGTCTTTCGAGGAAGATAGCGGAGCACAACGTTAGTTATTCCATTATCGCCGGGAGCCTTCCTACACTTAAGTTTCCTTAAAATGTTTCAAATCTCCTGAGGTGATACGCATTCGACTTCGGATGGGTTAATGATGGAAGAGCGAATATTTTCCAAAGATTCGGACAACAAACGGACCGTTTCTTCATCGTGATCGTCGCCACCGGTTAAACTGTGCGTCTAAGAGAAGGTTTCAGCAAGAAGTTGAGCTTTGTCTAAATCTGAGTAGAGATACCCATTTTCTGACAAAAGAGGGAGCAGTCTAGTGGAATGTTTACGCAAATTTTTAGCAAATGTCCAAACACTGTTGTCACGAGTGGTCAGAGCCGCAATCCTCTCGTCCCACATGTTATCTCTGGTGCCCGTGACTTTTCCTCGAATATCAGCTGACATTTGCTTCATGGCGTCATGAAGCTCAGGCAGCCTAACTCTTTGCCAAAATTTACGTAGTTTGTTCCGAGTCCGTATAAAACGCAGTGTGTGTTTCTTAGGAATAGATTTTTCGGTAGCAGCTACGAGATTTCCCGTCAGTTTACTAACCTCTAAATCTATCAGTTCGGTCGTTTTGATCTGTGGAGTGATCAAAGTTTCGACATTGAGATACTGTTTGAAAAGTTTTCAATCCGCATTCTCAAAGTCCAGCCGGGTCTGCAAAGTTACAGCACCCTGAAAGCCCGAAAAGCATGAAGGTATTACTTATCAAAGTAATTGTGGAATGAGCGGATTAATTAATTCCATATCTAAAAACTATGATAGTAATAATAATAATATACTACCAGATGAGACAAAAGTCGTATATTTTGATATCGAAACCACCGGGTTTGCTGCAAATGCACAAATTGCAGCTATCTGTGATTGTAAAATTTTCAATGTCAAATTTCACCAAATGTTCAAATTTGAATGTTCAATTTTTGTTCTATACAGATAAAAAAGTAGAAACTTACAAAATTTTTAAAGGTTTAGAATCTTTCGAACAATTTTTATATAAATTATCTAATGGGCAAAAAAATTGTTTGCTAGTAGCTTATAATGCCCGATTTAATGTTCCACGACTTTTACGAGCTATAGCGAATGCTAAAGTGCTCAGAATTTTGAGGAAACCACTCGCGTATCGCGTCTGGTTCAATTCACCAAGGGGACGCAAGCGCAAAGCGTGCTCAGGATTAAATGGATCGGTGGGGTACCTGTGAACGTCGAAAGGTACGTAAATAAACGAGGTGCAGTTCAGTGCTACCGATGCCAGCTCTACGGCCACGGTTCACGAAACTGTCGCAGACGTGTGCGTTGTGTGAAGTGTGGTGGAAATTCACTTCACAGGAATGCGCAGTCCCACGGTCGGAGCTGGCGAAGTGCTGCAATTGTGGCGCTGCGCATCTGGCCAGTTCCATGGAGCGTCCAGCACTCAAGAATTACGTGGCAACAACGGAATCCCGAGTAGCAGGAGCGAGGCACAAGGCCGCTTAGCGCGAGGCGCAACGCCGCTCACCACCATCATTCCAGGCCAACGATTTCCCGGCCCTTTCATGCAAAAGAAGGCAACATCCCTAGCAGAGGCCTCCCAGCGCAGCGGATGAATCCAGCACCAGTACCAAGGATGAAGTTTGTTCCAGCACCACCTCCAAAAGTGGACCCGTGGACAACAAGGAAGCCATCAGAAAACGAGGAAATTGAGATCCTGTCCACTGCCCCACTTTCTCCAACCAACCCTTTTTTTGAGTCCATCATAGACTCTCCACTCTCTCCGTCTCCATTGGAGAAGAGCGAAAGTCCGAAACCTGAACTCGACTTCATGGAACTCGACATGGATCGACGTGGAAGTTGCATAGAAATCTTGCACATCGAATTCCGAAAAACTTCTCAAGTTTTTCCAGATGACTGCTCAAAAAATGGCATATATATATATATATATATATATATATATACGTGGCGATCATGCATATTCTGATGTTAGTACATTTACTTGGATGAGATTTAAGTTAACTGGGCTATTTTTAATTTTTAACATTATGATACGGTCAGAAACAGGCACTAAACCTCGTAGTTTTTTGTCAGCCGATGGTCGATAGTGAAACCTACTCCAAAATCATGAGTGTCTGCACCTGAATAATAAACCTTATAGTCAGCTGATGTAAATTCCTTCAATTCTTTTCATTCTTTTAATTTTCAATATTATGTTAGCAAATTTTCCTGACTGATACATTGCTCGTATATTCAATGTTTCAAGATTCATTATATTTTTTTTTTGTTATTTTGTTTCCATGATATTCCTGAGCAATTCTTTGTAGTGGGATGCCATACAAACAAATGTTCTAGGAATAGGGGCGAAATTTGAAATATAATAAATGATGTTATTTGTAAATGCTTATAGAAAACTTGAAACATAAATAATTCAATTTAAAAATACATATAGAAATCTTGAAACAGTAAAATAATTTAGTTTATAAATGCATACAGAAAACTTGAAACATTAATAATTCAATTTATTAATGCATATAGAAAACGAAACATAAATAATTCAATCAATAAATGCATATAGAAAACTTGAAACATAAACAATTCAATTTATAAATGAATATAGAAAATTTGAAACATAAATAATTTTAAATTGTTTTTTATATATAACGCAATACGGTCACTTGTTCAGTTGAACAGACCTAAATTAAAATTTTACTCAATTTAAGTGGAACTTACATTACTTAATTAGACAAACGACATGTGTCAATTTTTAGTTTGACAATATCTAACCCGACTTTCCACAGAAAACCATGCGTTAAAAATATTTATCAAAATCATAAATAAACAAATAAAATACCAACTACAATGTTCAAACCCGGTAACACCAAGATTATATTGCCTTCCAAAAATTCATAAAAACGACGAATCAATGAGACCAATAGTCTCAGGAATCAATTCTCCGACATACAAGATAGCAAAATAGTTAGTTGCAAAATTCCAGACTTTTAACCAAACAAATTCATTCTCAATCAGAAACAGCATTGAAGTAATTGATAAAATCAAAGACACCGGTTGGTCTTGATTTGGATAACAAGATATTGGAAAAATGGCTAAATACTCAGGGTATACCTAAAGACGAAATGACGGAACTACTAAAACTAACACGCCTTTGCATGAAACAAAATGTCTTTACATTTAAAGAAAAATTCTATAGGCAAACATTCGGGACCTTTCCTAAGCAATCTCTTTATGAACGACTTAGAAGAAAAAGCCAAATTTTTTGGGGGAAGTTGGTTTAGGATGGGTTTAGGATTTCGTTGAATGCAAAAAGTCACATCTTTCTAGCAAGTCGTAAATGGGTGATTTTTGGAGCATTTTTTCCATTTTCAAGGGCGTGGCGATGTAAAAATTAAAGTTTATCGAATGGTTAACCTCATTAGTTTGAAGAAATTCTCCGCCAAATGCAAAAATTCCATTTTTCTACCATGAATAGAAGATAAAAGGGTAGCTAAGGGGGATTTTTTAAAATTTTTTAGGGGTAGCGATGAAAAATATTAAGTTTTTCGAATTACCTTCATAATTTATATTTATTTAGCGTCGAATGGAAATAACCGCATCTTTCTAGTATGTATAGAAGAAAAAGAGCAGTTTTGGTTTTTTGTCCCATTTGCGAAGGTTTGCAAATGAAAAATTTTCGGTTTTGAAATAATCCTGTTATTTTACACTTGTCACGTCGAATGGAAAACCCGATCTCTCTACCATGAATAAAAGTGAAAAGGGCAGTTTAAGAGGTGTTTTTTCCTTTTTTGGGGGGTTGGATGTGAATGATGAAAATTTTCCAAGTATTCTGTAATTGGACTTTATTTCGGGTCGATTGTTGAAAATTCCATCTTTCTAGCATGAATATAAGTTAAAAGAGTAGCTTAACGGGTGCATTTCCCATTTTTTAGGTAAAAGCGATGTGAAATTTTAAGTTTATAGAACGATCTTCTTATTTTATAGCTATTTAGCGTCAATAAAAAAAATCGCAACTTTCTAGCATGTATAGAAGAAAAGGGATGGTTTTAGGTGATGTGTAACCCATTTGCGAAGAGTTGCGATGAAAAAGTTTACGTTTTTAAAAGAATCTTGTTATTTTAAACATGTTATACGTCGAATGGAAAAGACTCTATCTTTCTAAGATGAAGAGAAGTGTAAAAGACAGTTTAAGGGGTGTTTTTCCCATTTTCGGGTGGTTGCAATTTAAGTAATGAAATTTTTCAGTTTTCTGTTAATTTGACTTTATTTCGGGTCGATTGGTCAAAATTCCACCTTTCTAGCATGAATAGAAGTTGAAAAGGTAGCTGAGGGGGTGATTTTCCTATTTTTTAGGGTGTGGCGATGAAAACTTTTAATTTGTTTGAATAACCCTCTTAATTTGTAGCTATTTTGCGTCGATTGCAAAAAACCGCATTTTTCTAGCAAATATAGAAGAAAAGGGGTAGTTTTATTCCCAATTTCGGGGGGGGGGGGGGGGCGATATAAGTTATGAAAGTTTTCTGGTAATTTTTGGTCGATTGTTGAAATTGAAAATTTCAGAAAATTCGACACATTTACACACATTTTATCGGATGAAGCTCATATTGTGGGAATCGTATTTTTTGAGGCACTTTTGATAAAAAAGTAATGGATCTGCCCATATATATATACGTATCTAATGGACTCAAAATTTTAATGCGATTAGGTCAATGGGGGGGGGGGGTTTAGAGGATAGGGGAAACACAAAATTTGGCATAACCTGCCTAATATTCAAATTACCAGAAAATTAATGAGAAGAAGAATTGTAAAATTTAGTTAGAAATTAGTTTTACTTTGAAAGTTAAAATAAGAAATATCTCTGTAAACATTACAGTTTGAAAAGAATGGTGGGGAAATGAATTGTAGTATGCATGATTTTCTAAACCTATATTCCTTATACTTTTTTCGATTGATCTAATGTTAAGATAGATATTTTATACTTTGTATTTTCTTCTTTCTCTATACCCATTTTCCCCGTGACCTGTGGCATTTATTAATAAAATTGGCCTTGAAAATACCAAAGTCATATCAGAAACGACATTTTATTTTAATTAGGCTAATATTAGGACCGCTAGAGAGTATTTTATGTATTCTGTTTATTTGTTTATTTGTTTTTTTCTGGAACTAATTTGTTGTGTAAATACCTCTTATATTGATTACGAATATTCCTTAACTTTAAAGCAGTCATTATAAACTTTCTATACGTTCTTAATTTGCAAAGAAAATTTATAGATAAATAATTGAAATGTATCTCTCTGAAAACCGGGAACACCACTAATATTTATCAAAATGTGTAAATAAAAATTTTTTTTTTATTTATGCTATTATAATCCCTACATACCGTTTTAAAATAAAATATTATTATTTTCAAATATAACTTATGCTTATTCAGATTGAAACACTTTTGAAATATAAATTTAATTGAAAACTGAAGATTATTTGAAAATTTATGGTTTTTAAAAAATAATAGATTATAAATTACCATTATCATTAATACTTTGGTGTGAATTTTATTACATATAATTTATATTTTAAATGCAAATTTTGGCTTTTACTACACCACAAAAATTCGAAAATATTTCACTTGATGCACATTTTTCTAGTGTCCATTCGATTTTTCGAGAAACACCTCCATGACGTTAAACTATAGAAAATTTCATTTTAAATTTAAAGTACGTAACGGAGGTGCAGCAATCAACCTATTTTTTTAAATGTGCTTCTGAAAGTAGACTGACAGAATATGTTTAAATGTTCAGATATTCATAAATGTGACGGAATATGATCGAAAGCCCGTTCTTTCAAAGTTTCTTCACACGCTTAAATTTACCCCTGCGACATGCATGAAATTTTTGTTTCTGGATAATTGGTTCTATGGGGAAAATTTTAAGGATATAAATAGTAGAATATGCATACAGTTAAAGAATCGGTATTGTGTGTCACTTTCCATCATTTTCTTAATATTGGTGTTTCTTCCTTAAGACTATGCCATCTGATGACATTAATAAAAAAAAAAAAAATAATATTTTATTAATGAAACTGTGTAAATGATGCCTCACTTAAGCCGTAATTTTTGAATGAGCCATTAGGGGCGTTAGCAACAAATTACTTAATAAACGATCTTTTTGCTGATATGCAAAGCTATAATTACTATACTTGCAACCCGAACTATCCTCCATAACCCATAGGCAGGACTAAAAAAGGGCTTTTTCAGTTTTCGCCTAAAACAACGCCTTGATATCCCAGTGTTCTAAAAATTGTCGCCTACAAACTAGTGAAATCTATGTTAGGCTTAAGTTATTTAACAAAAGAAAGAAAACGATTGGTAAAAAATTTTTTTCGAGAGATTCTCCCTGGTATGTATTTAATAAGATTCAAGTTATATGGTGTCCCATAATTCACGCAAGCTTTTAATTTGCCGCCATTTGTGTGGTAAAGTATTGCTAACCAAAAAAAGAAAACAGTTTGACAGATGACAGTCTAGGGTTAGTAAAAATGGAGCATTACACGAAAGAACAACGCGTTTTCATTGTTAAACAATATTTAAAAATTCGTTACGCAGGAGCTGCTTCAACTGATAGAATTTCCTTAGAATACATAAATCAATCTCTAGCGGTCATAATTTTAGTGTGATCAAAATGAAATATAATATCTGATATGATTTTAATACTTGCCAAAATTAAATTTAATAATAGCCAAAATAGAACGATATATAACGATTATAGTTTAAAGTTACTATGGAAACGACAATCAAAATTGATATTTCAAAATTAAAACAAAATTTTAATAAAATAATTTTATGTTATCTTATAGAAGTAGAGTTTCCGTATAGATGAAAAAATCAACACAAATTTTAACCTACTCCAAAAAACGTAGGAGATTCTATGTTCGACTATGTAAAGTAATGTAACAACTAACTGAGTTGAACGTTTGAATACCCAGTATATACTGAGTTGTATATCAATGATTAAATCGTTAGCAATTATGCGTATTCGAATTGTTAACAATTCGCTTTCCAAAGAACATTGTTGTATTGAAAATTATTGAGAATAATTTTTCTGGATCCAACACATATTTTAATTATAAAATAGAAAAATATTAAGAAAAATATTACGAAAAATATTTAAGAAAAAATATTTTTCTCCATGGAAAAAGGAGTTTTTTTTTTAATTGCAAAAAGAAAATGATCTAGTTTCGATTAATTTTTTTTTTTTAGACAAAGTGTTTTTAAAGTCGAAAGTTGAAAAGGAAAAACTATAAGATCAGATATAATTTATTTTATTAAGAAAAGTAAATTATCAAATATAATTTAATTAAAAGTCAGTCTAATAAATACAAGTTTAATGTTTTTAATAACATAAATACGTAAATAATTCAAAAAACAAGCTTATTATTATGTTGTTATGAATAATCTATGTATTGCAAAATTTGTATATAAATTTTGAATTCGCACTGGCCGTGTCTGATAAGTAGATAGAAAAATATCAAACAAGAGGGATGTCATTCTGGTTGGAGTCTTGGCGGAGCATTACAATTTCTAATTAGTTTTATAAATAATCTGAATCTCCGAATGCGCCCATAGTTGTTGATAAACCATATTATTCGAGTAACCACCATGCAACAATATATTTTCAAAAAATATTTCTTTAAAACATCAACAACCGTTTTCTAGAAAGACCCATGACGGGTATAAAAAGCCGCGATCAGTGCTAAAAAAATTTAACATTTGTCTGATAAAGATCAAGTTTAAAATTGTTTTTTGTCCAATTCAGTTCAAACTTAAAAATTGATATTGTAGTAATCAAGATTAGTTAAAAATTTGTTCGATTCATTTTAGATTAAATTTGACGTTGTCGAAAGTACCATTGTAAAATTAAACAAGTTGTTAAAAAATAAATTAAATTCAAATTCTTTTAAAAGCAAATAAAATCAGGTTTTTATTTCATGAAAATTTTGTTCAATTTATTAGCGAATTTTCCTCAAAGAAAATGCAGCTATTGAAAAAAAAATTTAAAAAAATTAAAAATTAAAAAAAATCACCAATAACTCTCTAGCGATCATAATTTTAGTGTGATCAAAATGAAATATTATATCTCATAAGACTTTAGTATTTGCAAAAATTAAATTTATTAATAGCCAAAATAGAACGGTATAACGATTATAGTTTATAGTTACTATGGAATATATATTTCATGTATTCGTGTCAAATAAACACAAAATATTCAATATCTCGCTTAATATTAGAATAATCGAAAAATATATAAGAAGTAAAGTTGTAGAAAATCAAATTTGCTACAATTCATTAGCAGATCATTTTTCCGAAACTCTAATGTGAACAGAGATATTTAGAGTTTTAACTTTCAATCTTTAAATGTAAATATTTCCGTAAATATTAGTGTAACAGAAACATGATAAGAAACAAAACTACAGTGAAACTTAGTACCTACAACTTAACTCTTAATAAATTTTTCGATTTTTCAAATATTAAGGGAGATATTAAGGGTCAAATTTTGTGTTTCCCCCTCCCTCTAAACCCCCTATTCCACATGTCCGATTTTACCCATTAACGAACTTGAATACCAAATGCGCCTCAAATACCAAATTTCATTCCAATCGGAATAAAAATGTGACCGCTAGAGAGTCCACAGACATATACAAAAGTACATATATATATGTGTTGGATCCAGAAAAATTATTCTCAATAATTTTCAATACAACAATGTTCTTTGGAAAGCGAATTGTTAACAATTCGAATACGCATAATTGCTAACGATTTAATCATTGATATACAACTCAGTATATACTGGGTATTCAAACGTTCAACTCAGTTAGTTGTTACATTACTTTACATAGTCGAACATAGAATCTCCTACGTTTTTTGGAGTTGGTTAAAATTTGTGTTGATTTTTTCATCTCTACGGAAACTCTACTTCTATAAGATAACATAAAATTATTTTATTAAAATTTTGTTTTAATTTTGAAATATCAATTTTGATTGTCGTTTCCATAGTAACTTTAAACTATAATCGTTATATATCGTTCTATTTTGGCTGCCCTGTACGGGCTACATTTCGGCCATAAAGTCCATATATATATATATATATATATATTTGTCTGAATATATATGTATTTTCTAAAGGGATCGCACTACCTTGTGAACTGCCTGCCTCTGTTTCTTGTGCCTTCCTTCGGCAACCATTCAGTACATAACTTGGACCATTTATTGTCTTTTGTACACATAAAATGTCATGCCCAGCTCCATTTTGTTTAGCTCCATTCCTAAAAAGAAAATATTTCGCATATTTTTCTTTGTTGCGTACTAACCTTGGCTTTTTTTGTGATGTTTTCGAAGTTTGGTATCCATATAGTTAGACTGGTGTTATTGCGGTATAAAAAATTTTTGATTTAATTGATTTAGGAAGATTGGCGTTGAAGAGTTCCTGAGTTTTGTCTTTCAACGAGATTATTTGACCCATATACATAGCTTCTTCTGCATATTCCAGTTGTTGGTTGTCTATGGATATGTCAAATTTCTGCCTTAAGCTCGTTCAATCTGTCATGCATGTATGAAGCATTGTGTGCAAAGATTATTAAGTCATCCGTGAATGAGATTGCTTACAAACTCTCCGTTTATTTTAATCCCTTTTTCCTCCCAACTGCAATTTTTAATGACCCTTTCCAGGGCACAGTTGAAAATATCCGGACTTAATGAATCACCTTGTTTATTTCCCCGTTTTTGTTCACACTTAGGACCCTTTACATCAATTTGTACGTAACTCTTGCTGCTTTCATATATATTTTTAATCAGGTGAATATATTGTTTATGTATTCCGGCTTCCCTAAGAGATTCTAACATATAAATATGGCCCAGGGAGTCAAATGCCTTATTAAAATCTGGTAAAGCGCAGTTTACGACTTGGTTGTATTCTGTACTCTTTTCGAAGACCTGATTGGTGGCGTTAATGTAGTCAATTGTCAAATATCCCTTTTTGAATCCTGCTTGACAACGGTGCTCGTTTAATGTTGAAGTTAGTCTTTTTTTGATTATTTTCAAAAATATCTTATACAAGACGCAACTCAGAACAATTGGCCCGCAGTTATTCATTGATTGATGATTGATTAATATCGGGGTAAAAACTATTGCACTTTGACCCTATGGTCCATTGTGCTCCCCCTTCTACCTCAGTCGGACGAGACTCGCTTCTCCCATATGGCAATAGCCTGGAGCTTGCTTATCAGGTCCTTCCGAAGGTTCATACATTCGGGGTGCGATGCACCGAATATCCTGTATTTGCTATAACCCAGAGGATCGCAGTCAAAGATAATGTGGCTGGATGTTTCTTCTTCCTCGCCACACAATCTACACATAATGGACCCGTTTTGGTGTTCCATTGTGTGCAGATGCTTCCGCATAGGATAATGCTCGGTAATGAACCCGGAAACCCTCCCCAGTTGCATCCAGTTCAGCCTCAGTGCATTGAGAGATAACCTCTTTGTTGCACTCTGAAGCAGTACCTTCCCGAGCTCTTGCCGCGGTACTTTTTCCCAGTGATCTCGGTGTTTAGCATTTGAGCACTCGTTGATCACCTGTTTACATGCAGTCCTTGGAATTTCTAAAATAGGCTCTGGGTCTATGAAGGGCATTCCGACTCCCTTCTTTGCTAAGGTATCCGTTTTTTCGTTTCATTCAAAACCACTGTGACCCGGCACCCAGATCAATTTAACATTGTTCCGTTTTGCCAGTTTCAGAAGTTCGTCCAGACAATCCTTGACTACCCTTGAGGTGATCTCAGTTCCAGGCAAGGCTTTAAAACCAGCTTGACTGTCCGACAGAATACATACGTACTGGTTTATGTAGCCTCTACGTAGATTCTCACGGACGCAAGCCAGTATGACGTAGACTTCTACTATCCAGTTGGAAGAATGTGGAATATTTCTCCAAGTTGAGGCTTATGTTTGCATTAGGTCTCTCACTGTAGATTCCCAGACGATTCCTTTCCTGAGGTAGGGTGGTTCTCCTTCCAACCACATGGCGCTATCACATACTACAGGTAAAGGTTTTGAGAAGGAGTATGTCTTGCGAAGTATCTGTGCCCATTACAAAGACGGGGCCTGAGATAATTGATGTTCCCACGATACTTGCATGTACAACCAGATTTTTATTAATCCAATTCTTATTGCAAGACAATCTATAGGCGCTGTATCTCGCTTTAGCTGTTATTACAATGCTTATCAGAGGCAGCCCCAGTATGGCTTCCATGGCAACTGTAGGTGTACTGCTCATGGATCCAGTGATGCACAAGCAGGCCAGTCTCTGGATCCAGAACAGTTTTTTGCACGCATTAATCTGCTTTACTTTTGGCCACCGCCCTATAGAAGCATAGGTTATAATGGGCCTGACTACTGTTGTGTAGAGCCAGTGGATCATTTTTTGGTTTTAGACCCCAGACTTTTCCACATGCTCTCTTGCAAAGCATGAGAGAAGATTTGCTCTTATTTGTTATATACTTCAGATGAGAGTTCCATGTTAGTTAAGAGTCTAGCATTACTCCTAAGAACTTGGCTTTCCTTGTGATATGTAATATTTCACCGAAGAGGATTGGTGGTTTTATGTTATCCACCTTATTTTTAAGTGTGAATGGGATTAGTACGGTCTTACCAGGGTTTATTTTCAATCCCTGATTGATACATCATTCCTGTACGATTCTTAGAGCGTTTTGCATAAGCTCCGAGATTGTGCCTTCACAGGGTCCCTGGATTGCAATAACAATGTCGTCCGCGTACCCCTGTGTGTAGTATCCATTTTGGTTGAGGTTTTGTCAGTAAGCTGTTCACTGTCAGGCTCCACAGGAGGGGGGATAAGGCACCACCCTGCGGACATTTCTTTTTGGCTCTCACAGTGAGAGACTGTCCGTAAAAGGAAGTATGTATTCTTCTTCCTATCAGCATAGATTTTATCCACCTGCAATAGGTGTCTTCTGTTCCGTGCCGACCTGCAGAATCAACCATGGAATTGTAAGAAGCATTGTTAAATGCCCCTTCTATGTCAAGAAAAACGCACAAGGTGGTTTGTTTCCTTGCGAATCCCTCCTCAATCCGGTATATTAGGTTCTGGAGGGCTGATTCACAGGATTTTCCCACCTGATACGCGTGTTGGTTGGCATGAAGCGGATTTCTTGACAATGCCTCCTGAGTCAAATGAAATCCTATTAGTCGTTCCATTGTTTTCAGTAGAAACGATGACAGTCTAATTGGTCTAAAGTCCTTTCCCGTGGAGTGGTAAAGCCTCCCCCATTTTGGGATATAACCCGTAGCCAGGCTTGCCTTGAATATATGACCAAGCAGAGTTAAAAGATGCTCAGCTCCTTTTTGTAAAAGCACTGGGTATATCCCATCTGGTCCCGGTTCTTTGTAGGGATCGAATGAGTTTATTGCCCATTGGATCTTTTAGCAGTTAATGGCTTTCGCCGCTCTTCTTCGATCCTCGCCAGTCGATGGGAGACCCTGGTTAAGCTGCTCTTGAGAAGGGTTTCGTCCACTGCCACCGAATCCGGGAAATGAATCCGGAGCAGTGTATCCTTCGCGGAGCTAGTACACTCACCATCGGGTTTACGAAGTGACCCGATGGTGTCGATGGAGTCTTGCTCGCCAGGATACGATGGAGTCTTGCTTCCCCAGATTTTCAACATCATGACAAAGCTTCCTCCATGAGTCCATTTTGACTTTCTTCAGGGACCTTTTGTATTCGGTAAGGGCTTCATGGTAATTATCCCAGTTCCCAACCTCCTTGCTCTGTTAAATTGCTGGCGAACCCTTCGCCTCTGACTCTTTAGGCCCTCATTCTACCAACAAGTCGACTTACTTATGTCTTTTGAGACCTCCGGGCAGTTTTCTTGGAAGGAGTTAATTATTGCATGCTGAAGCTCAGTTGCAGTAAGCTCAATGTCCAATACTGTTTTCACTTTTTTCGGGATTGTGGCGAGTTTGAACTTAAGTGTCGAATTATATTCGTCCCAATTTGTTCTCCTCGGATCCCGATAGTGTATATTACATTGGTTCGTTCTCACCTCCACATAGTAATAGATTTGTCTGTGATCCGATGCAGATGGTTCATCGGATACTAGTCATTTCTTGATTTTACCACTGATTTCATAAGTGCTCAGTGTTACATCAATGACTTTCTTCCGAACTTTGTAAATAAAAGTCGGCTTGTTGCCTTGATTAACTATATCTTAGCTGTTAGCTATGATATAATCAAAAAGGTACTCTCCTCTTGTATTTGTGTTTGTGCTACTCCGCGCAGTGTGATTCGCGTTTGCATCGCATCCCACTATTTTAATTTTGTCTACCGATTCATAAAGGTGTCTTTAGCACTCTGTCGGTATTGCGGATATTTTTTCGCGTTTGAAATGTTTCATTCCCATGTTGTCTTCAGATTTTTTTGTATTATGGCTGCAATCGATTAATTTTTCTATATTGTCGTATATTTGTTGAGTTTGAAGTTCACTCATTTCGTACGATAATTCCTCGGAGAGTGTAACTAGCTCTTTTCTGTTCTCTTCCGCATTTAATTCTTTGACTGGAGCTAGTTGTTTCTTAAACTTATCCAGTCGTATTTGTTTATTTGTTTGTTTAATTGAACCAGTTAAAAACCTAGCTGTTATAGGCATTTTTGTTCCCAGTATATTTGTAAATATACAAGGTATATTAAGTTTAGTCCCGACTATGTAACGCTTGAAAATATTAATCCTTGACAAAAATGCTTTACAAACATATTCATAAAATGGCTTAGTTCGGCCATTTTCACATGTCCGTCTGTCTGTGAAGCCGATAACTCAAAAACGAAAAGAGATAACGAGCTGAAAATTTTTGTGTGTATCCTAGAGCAAAAAAGTAAGGTCGTTAATGGGCAAAATCGGAAAGTGTTTCCTCCCGCTAAGGGGAAAAAATTATATCCTTGAAACCGTCTGTGATAGAAAAAAATTTGTTATCAAAAAATCTTCTTCTCTTTAAAATAAACAACTTTTGTTTGAAAATATATTTTCATAAAGTCAACCGTTTTTTCACAATTTGTGGTTAAACTTGAAAATGAGTCGATCGAAGACAGGCACATGTACACACATTACATACATCAAATAGTATTGTTTTTATGTTTATTTCAGTTTTTTTCAGGTGTAATATATAAGGTCAATGTTTAAGTGATTTTCTTTTTCAAAAAAATAGTTGGTCTCGTACCGATGTTAAAATTTTGCAAAAAGTTCCATCTATCCTATCAAAAATCATCTATAAAATTTTTATACATGTGTATATATACATGTATATATTTATATACATGTAAATATATATTCATATATATATATATATATTCATATATATATATATATATATATATATATATATATATATATATATATATATATATATGTATTATATATATATAGAAATATATTTATATATATATATATATATATATATATATATATATATTGTAGCGGTTTGCCCCGGTTCGTTTATTGAATGAAGTAAATTCTTTTTGACTTTAATAATTTTTGACGATTTAAAATATTATGTGTATAATTTATAAAAGTTATAATTTCAAGAGTATTTTTTTATAATGTTCACCGTTTGCTTGTCTTTCACATACTGCCATATATTTCAATCTGCATTGATAATAAAAACAATATCAACATTTCGTTGTCCTAGAAACATTACATAATTTGTTCAATTCCACTTCCACAGGTAACTTATTTTCGTTCCAAAATACGTGGCCAAATTTTTATAATGCATATCATTGATAATTTTGTCGGCTTCTTCTCTCTTTGCTAATGGTAACCGTCGTGCTGCTTGTCGGATAGGTCGTGTGTCGCCAGTGTCAATTTCATGCTTCACAATATCAGTCCTGCCCCTTAATTCATTGCCAACATCAACGGTGTCTTGGTACCCGCGAAGAAGTTGTTTGAGGGACTCGACTTGTTGGTCGTTAAGATGTCTGGATGATTCCTTAACTAGATTGGCCAATTCTTTTGACATCCCACCAACATTCTTGCCAGTAAAATATTGGTCAGCTTTTACTATCGATGAAATTAGCTCACATTCGCCTAAAACGATTCCCTTTTTAAGGGCCACAGAGTGATGGTTGAGATTCATCACTCTCACGGGCACAGTCCTCCGTAATTGTGACAACGTTCTTCCAATTGCTATATGCTTACCGACCAGCTCTTCTACGATCATCTCGGTTCTTTCAGGAATAATCACGTTCTCTGTCAAAATTATGCGGTCGCTTGCTTCACCTTTATGATGCAACACAATTTCTTCACCGCCCATATTCCGTGCCGTGTTTAAAATTTAACTTGGAACCATTTATTAAGTCCATCCCGAGAATTAAACTGTCCTCAATATCTGCTACCAGCACCTTGTGTTTAAAACTTTTACTTCCGATGGTTAGGTTCACATTAACTTCACCATGAGTAGTGGCTGCCTCTCCTGTTGCAGTGCGCAATCTCCATTTACTAGGAGCTACCCGGCCATTGATGATGATGTTTGACCTCACTATTGTTTTAGTCGCCCCTGTATCTAACAGAAAAGAATACGGTCTCCCATCAATCAAGCCATCTACATATACGCTGTTGTCCAATGTTTTACAAGATGCCACATGTGCTATTTTCCATGGGGCTTGTTGGCTACAGGTCGACGTTCGCCTTTTTGCGTCGGCTCTTTTTAGTTTTCCGAAGCAGTCGGTGCTGATGCTTCTTTAATTCTTTCCTTGCACCATCTTCGGATGTGGCCAAGTTTCCCACAGTTCCAACAACGAATTGGCCCTCGTGGACCCTTTTGGCTCCCGACGAATTCTTGGAACATTTTTCTCATCAACTCCTCCTGAGTGGTGTCATCTGTAGTTAAGGTACGTACACGTGTTGACCTGGATCCCCTTTGCTTCACAGCCTCAAACTCCAATGCTTGAGACAAAGCGTCATTCAATTTCTTCGGGCGCGCGAGTGTAAGTGCTTGCCTAGTCTCACTATCCCTAGGCCCATCGATGAAACTATCTACGGCTAAACGTTCTCGAATTTCTTCTGATGCCATCAGGTATGCTAGTCGAACGAGTCGAGCGACACTTTCAAATTCTTGTAACGTTTCATTTGGTTTTTGGATACGATTCTTTAGTTGGGAATGATAAACGTGTTCCAAGTGGGAATCTCCAAACCGGAGTTCGAGACGACCGCTCAACCGTTTGTAATCATTACGTTCCGTCGGTGACAATGTTTGCAGCACATCTGTAGCGTCCCCTCTCGAGGCCACTGTAAGTTCCACTGCCCTCCGATAATCTGACCACTCGTTACTAGCAGCAGCAGCTTCAAACTGTACAGAGTAGTTAGTCCATGATGTTTTTGCATCAAAGGGTGGTGGTTTTGTGTGTTGTTTCCTTCCGTGTTCACACCTTGAAGCACTGTTATTAACTACCGCTTCTCTCTCACGAGTCTCCAGTATTTCACTGTTTGGCGTTGCTACGAGTCTAGCTTCTAGCTCTAGAATTCTGGTTTCCATCTGTTTGAATCTATCATCGAAGACTTCTATAGATTGTAAAGCAACATCGATGGAATTTTGAACTGTGTGTAACTCTTCTTTCAAGGCATTTTGTAAATCGTTCATGGCCTTTTGTATCGTTTCCATGTTCTTGACATTTTGGTCTTTCAGAATCCATAATTCTGGATCCACTCCATCTTTAACAAGTGCTTCCCACAACTGTTGAACCAATGCCCCCTTCTTGCCGCCGCTATCAAGATCCCTTTCTTCCAGTTCACTTCTCAACTGAGCGACGGTTATATTATTTAAAGTTGTCATTTTTCTTCTTTTTTTTATATATATTTTAATATATTTTAATATATTTTTTTCAATTTACCCCAAACACTTGACACCAAATGTAGCGGTTTGCCCCGGTTCGTTTATTGAATGAAGTAAATTCTTTTTGACTTTAATAATTTATTGACGATTTAAAATATTATGTGAATAATTTACAAAAGTTATAATTTCAAGAGTATTTTTTATAATGTTAACCGTTTGCTTGTCTTTCACATACTGCCATATATTTCAATCTGTATTGATAATAAAAACAATATCAACATTTCGTTGTCCTAGAAACATTACATAATTTGTTCAATTCCACTTCCACAGTTAACTTATTTTCGTTCCAAAATACGTGGCCAACTGCTAGGTTAATATTCGTTACAATATATATATATATATATATATATATATATATATATATATATATATATATATATATATATATATATATATATATATATATATGTATATATATATACGCTGCGTTCGAAAGTGCCGTAAGTAGCGATATATTTATATATTTATACACGAAGTGTCTATTGGCACCCTCCACGGAAAAATCCGTGACTCTAATTTCAACCATAGAGACACGGACATTTTTAAAGAATGAGCCGAATGAAGCTTTATCCGTGTCTCTAATTTCAGCCGTGAATGTTACAATAATAAGCTTTAACTCACGGATGAATACTGTCCACGGATAAATACCACCTACAGATGAAATCTGACATATATGCCATTTCTCTAATCCCAATATATTTTTTTCATTCATTAAGAACGAATTATAAAAAAAATTTATTAATAAATAATTTGATTGTAAGAATAACCTTAGTAATAATGAATTGATGATAGTGCTATGGATATCTCGTAATTTATTCTCTGACTCTTATTCTAAGCTTGCTGATAGTGCACAACGTTACACGAGTGACTAATATCCGTGGCAATTGGACACGGATGATTAAAAATTCAAAATTTGAATTGAAAAATTCGAATATATGTTTACTATCAATAATAATTTAGCAACAACATTATATTTTTCCTAAAAATAAAATAAAATAGATTAAAAAAATTGTTCATAAATGATTAAGGTAAAAAATTAAGTTTTAACGCTATTGTGAAGCACAAGCATAAAAAAATAAAATGATAAATAAATTCTTTTTAGAAAATAATTTTATCATTTTCACACTTACGTTACTTTAGAATGTTTTTAACGGTCATTTAAAATTGTTTACAATTAAAAAGTAATGTAAGATAAAATATTTTAAAATATCTTTTCAGTATTTAATTTAGTGCTAATTGTATCTTTTAGTATTCGTATTTATCGCTGTTAAAAAAAATTTTTTTTACATTTTTTTTAAATATTTTAATTATTCTCAGGTTGTTTTATAAAATCAATTTCGATTAATCTTCTATATAAGGCTCTTTAATAAGAGTTTTAAGCACATTATAGACAAAAAAATTTTTGCTAAATTTAAGTACTAGAGTTATGCTGCGCGTGCAAGCGCGCGCGTTGCATGTCTGTCCAAAAAAATAAAGTGTACAGCATATGTTGGTGATAGTAAGAAAAGGTATATTGTTGTGTAAATTAGATATATTTTTATGCTTTCGACCAATCACGTTACGAATAGTTTGCTCCACATATATTTTCATATTTTTCATCTAAATTATTCTTGAGGATTTAAAAAAAAAATTCCATTCTACCATCATCAACCCTATTTTGTCAAAAATTATAAATTTTTACACGTTTAATGTCTTCTCATCAAATTTCATCGGCCTCCTCGAAACCTGGATCACCGACTTCTCAACCATCAACGTATACCGGTATAGAGACTAGAATCATAGTTCATCCCTGGCCTCCAAACCAAACGGGCTTGGCAGACCAAGTGGTGGTCTTCTGTTTCTTGCTTAAGATAGAACTCTCGTAACATAGAACTTTTAACCTTGCTCTCATTGGACTCATGGATAATTTGAAAATTCATCACGTCCAAACTTACTATCATCGTAGCCTCAGTATATCTTTCCCCAAGTCTTGACGACGAACCTGCTCCTGAAACCCTGCAAGCTGCCGTACACAGCATTCAATCAACTCAACAATTCGACGTATTCATTGTAGCATCCGTTTCTATAAAAATTTCCGGGTCTATAAGGTTAAAATGATGGCCACGGATTTTCCGTGGAGGGTGGCAATTTCGGATCACGCGGTAAGACTTAGAGATATGGAAAAAGCTTCATTCTGATCCGTTTCTATACAAATTTCCGTGTCTCTAAGAGCCACGGAAATTTCCGTGGAGAATGCCAATAGCAGCACCGATTTATATACATATATATATATATATATATATATATATATATATATATATATATATATATATATATATATATATGTATATATCGACTATTGCTTGGCGTTGATGGACTAACGCTTCATATATATATATTTATATATATATATATATATATATATGTATATATATATATCGACTATTGCTTGGCGTTGATGGACTAACGCTTCACGTTTTTTAACGCTTAGCGTTAAAAAACCATCGCGTTGAATAACTAACGCTACCAAACCATCGATTCAAGTTGAATAATCACCACTTTGCGTTACTAACGTCGCCTAACGCTTCTCATGCACTAACGTTCCGCATTGACCAACGTTTCGCGTTTATTGACTTACGGTTTGCTTAAGCTTACGCTATGCTTTGAGTTTAACAACGCTTTGCGTTTACCAAAACATCGCGTTGACCTAATACTTCCTATTGACTAACGCTTCACAATGACCAACACTTCTCGCTGTCTGACTTACGGCTCGCTTAAGCTTACGATTCACGTTGGTTAAAGCTTTGCGTTGATTAACGAATCGTGTGAAATCACGCCTCGCGAATACGCCACGCGTCGCTTTCAATAACTAACGATTCTCACTAACTGACTTGCCGTATAATATATATACGCATATATAATCGCGTTATATATATATATTATATATATATATATATATATATATATATATATATATATATATATATATATATATATATATATATATATATGTAAGTATATATATATATATATATATATATATATATATATATATATATATATAATAAATATAACGCTTCGCGTTGACTTAACACTTCCTATTGACTAACGATTCTCATTGACCTTAATTGACCATTAAACTCAAAGCGACTTACGGCTCGCTTAAGCTTACGGTTCGCGTTGGTTAACGCTTTGCGTGTACCAACGCTATGCGTTGATGTACTAGCGCTTCGCGTTAACTTGCTTACGCTGCGCATTAACTTCCTCTCGTTAGCTAGTGCTGCAGATCGACTTCGCGTCAGCTAACTCTTCGCGTTGTATAACTTACGCGTGCTTTCGCTTCGCGTTAACTATCGCTACGATTTAACTACCTTTTCAAGTTTACTTTAAGCATTAACGATTCGCGTGAAATCATGCTTCGCGTTGAATCACGAACAATTCGCTTTGAATAACTATCGCTTCTCATTGACCAACGCATTGAGTTGGCTAACTTACGGTTCGCTTTAGCTTACGTTTCGCGTTGATTAACGCTTTGCGTTGGTTAACGATTCGCTAAAAATCTCGCTTCGCGAATCACTGACGCATCGCTTTGCATAGCTAACGCTTCTCATTGACCAACGCTTCGCGATGGCTGACATACGGTTCGCTTTAGACTACGTTAGGCGATGACCTAACACTTCCTATTAGCTAACGCTTCTCATTGACCAACGCTTCGCGTTGGCTGACTTACGGCTTGCTTGAGCTTACAGTTTGGCGTTAATTAACGATTCGCGTGAAATCACGCTTCGCGAATCACCGACGTTTCGCTTTGAATAACCAACGCTTCTCATTAACCAACGCTTCGCGTTGGCTGACTTACGGTTCGCTTTCGGTAACGTTTCGCGTTGGTTTACTAACGCTTCGCGTTGACTTAACACTTCTAATTGACTAACGGTTCTCATTGATGAACGCATCGCGTTCGCTGGCTTGTGGTTCCCTTCAGCTTACGTTTCGCGTTGGTAAACGCAAAGCGTTTAGCAACGCTTTGCGTTGATTTACTAACGCTTCGCATTAACCTAACGCTTTAAATTGACCTACGCTTCGCGTTGGGTGATTTACGGTTCGCTTTAGCCTACGTTTCACGTCGGTTAACGATTTGCGTTGGTTAACGATTCGCGTGAAATCACGCTTCGCAAATCACTGATGCTTCGCTTTAAATAACTAACGCTTCTCATTGAACAACGCTTCGCATTGGCAGACTTACGGTTCGCTTTAGCTTACGTTTCGCGTTGGTTATCGCTTTGCATATACCAATGTTACTAACGCTTCGCGTTAACTTGCTTACGCTCCGCGTCAATTTTCTTGCGTTAGCTAGTGCGTCGTATCGACTGACGCTTCGCGTCGGCTAACACTTCGCGTTGTATAACTTACGCTTGCTGACGCTTCGCGTTGTATAACTTACGCTTGCTGACGCTTCGCGTTTACTAATGCTACGATTTGACTAAATTTTCACGCTTACTTTAAGCGTTAACGATTCGCGTGAAATCGAGCTTCGCGTTGAATCACTGACGATTATGTTTGAATTGCTAACGCTTCTAATTGACCAACGCTTCGCGTTGGCTAACTTAAGGTTCGCTATAGCGATTCAAACATTGATATACAATATACAACTTAGTATATACTGGGTATTCAAACAATTAACTCAGTTAGTTGTTACATTACTTGTTTTAATTTAATTTAAAAGTATGTAGTCTATTTCGAATATGTCTTTCACTGGTGATATCCACGCCCATTTTCTTTGTGCTTTTGCGATTTAGTGTATTGCGATGTAGGTACTGATTTTCAAAGTATTCTGTTAACTTGACTTTATTTCGGGACGATTGGTGAAAATCCCATCATTTCAGCATGTACAGAACTGAAAAAACATAATTTTTGGGGGTGATTTTCGATTTTCCGGGAGGTTGCAATAAAAATATTAAGTTTTTCGATTTAGCGTCGATTGCAAAAAACTGCATCTTTCTTGCATGTATAGAACAAAAGGGTTGGTTTTGGGGGTATTTTTCGCAAGTGCCATGGACCATGGACCAAAACAAAACTGCGAAAGTTTTCCCATTTCCCGATATAAATTTCGTGGTTTGATAATTTTCTTTTCGGTTTGGTCACTATATCTAACTGTATGGTAAATATCAACTTTTAAGAGTGTCGCGGTATCTTGGCTCTCATTAAACTAGATCATTTTCTTTTTGCAATTCAAAAAAAAAACTTCCTTTCTCGAGGAGCAGAAAAAAAATCTCTTAGATATTTTTCGTAATATTTTTTTTTGTAATATTTAAAACTTTAATTTTGTATTTTTAAATATTTTAACGTTTTGTAATTAGAATTGTGTGTTGAGGCCTTAAAAATTATTTCACTAATTTTCAATACAAAAAAATAAATAACATGTTTATTTTAATAAAATTAAAAAAAAAAAAATTTTAACAGTATGCAGTACTTGGAAACTGGGAGGTTATGGGTTCGAATCCCGACATCGGCAGTTTGTCAATTATAAAAATTAAAAAAAAAGGGCGGTTGATTGACTAAACTGTCGGCGTATGGACAAGAACGAAGTAACCGGCTATGCTTGAGATGGTTTTCTGCAGTTTCCTTCACGAACTCCAGATGAATATCGGTATAGTTCCTATCATAGTCGGCTGCAGCCGCATATCCTACCAATTCCTAGTCCACTCACAAATTCCTTCCACTCCACTCACATCCTCACATCCTAAGGCATCACATTGGACCTTATGGTCGAAGTGTAGCCCGTCCAGGGCAGCCTTTACAATCTCTAGGCTAGCTATCCCCCGCGACTTAGTCCGCATTTATTTGAAAGCTAAATATATATATGTATTGAAAATAATAATAATTATTATTATTATAATCACGCTACATTATATATGTATACCATATATTTTTTCTTCCGACTTACTTTACAAATTAAAATAAATTTAATTAAATAAATTAAAAAAAAAAAAAACAAATAAAAATAAAAATAAATAAAAATATATTATTTGAAAAAAAGTTCTCTCTCAGCGGGATTTAAACCAGCAACCTATGTATATCTATATCTATTCAATATATATTTTTTTCCGACTTACTTAACAAATATCAATATTTAAGGCTAACTAAGAATTTTAACGGAATGCTAGATAGCCTATAGCTTTCCTCATAAATGTGGCTATTTAACGCAAATCGATTTTTTTAAATCGGACTGGCAGTTCCAGATATTAGCGCGTTCACACAAACAAACAAACAACCAAACAAAAAACTCTTCAAATGAACAAATTTTTAACATTTATAATGTAATCTGTGATTATCTTTTTTTGTATATTTCAATGAAAATGATTTACCACTTTTTTCTCAATGTAGACATTTTGAAATTTACAATTACATCAAAATTTGTTACCGCTTTTTTTTCAATGTAAAAATTTGTTATATTTATAATGTAATCTGTGATTATTTTACATACATATATTTCAATCAAAATTCCTTACCCCATTAACTCCCTTAATTCTTAATTATTGGATACAAATTAATTTTATTTTACATTGCTAGTTAAAATAATTCACATAAAATACATATAATTTCATAACTGTTTTACTAATCTTTGAACTGTTTAAATTTGTATCTTTTTTTGGTTAAAACACTGTCAAAATTTATTCAGTTATGTCTAAATCAAATCAAAAATCGTTCTATTGGCCACAATAATAATATTCATACCAGTGCCGTAGTTTGATTATTTCTTTTTTTTATGTAATCTTAAAATATTTCGTTATCCTGTATTAATATATTTCTTTTTAAGGATTGTTTATAGAATATACAAAATTTATAGTATTGTTGTTTCATATAATTTACATTAGTTTAAATTTTGCAATTGAAATTATGCCGTGTTATATAATCTGTTTATCTAGTGTATTTTTGTAAACAATATTTTTGGTTCAAAGAGTTTTAAGTTATTAATAATAATTCACGAATACGTAGATCAAACTCTAATCCCGTCCTTTTAACACCAATACGCCATATATAATTCAATTTCAGGCGCAGCATTGAAATCAAAACTAAACTGCTGATTTCCACTTGTAGACTCTGTAATCTTTTGTTTAGCTATATTATTTATTTTTCAAATAAAATAAACTTAACAAATATTTTGTTTATTGTTTCGAGTTTAAATTAATGTAATTGATAGCATAGCAAATCAATAAATCAACATATTAATAAAAAAATCACCAATACGGATGCCATTCATATGAGCGGTTCAATTGCCGAATTCAAATAATTGGAAAAACAACAGGGCGCTTTTGTCCGTTTTTTGTCCATCTAATGTTGGCTTATTTGTGTATAGCTTGGCTCTCAAACTTCTTCCCCTGCTGGGAAGCCGCATCTCCTCAAACATCTGTCCAAGATGGTGGTGAGGAACATAATCGAGAGTATTGATATTGGTCAAGACACGACTACGTCATGACTACTTCCATCTCGACTACGTCATGTAATGCTCCTTGGACTATGAAATTGTGTTCATAGACTTTGAAGCTGTGCTCCCGGGTACTGTGTTTGATGTTTTGTCCAATCGCGCACAGACTAATTCTTCTGAAATGAAGTCCAGTATAATATGTGTCCAATGAAATTTGGTCAAACCAAATATTTCACATAGCATTGATGAACCGTTTCCGTCGATCTGGCAAAGTGGTGATCTTCAGGGTTCCTTCTGAAAGCGGTCATGGCTTTTTTACTTTTTTAGCGAATTTCCTCCATAGGAAATGCAGCTATTGTTTTTGTACCAATGTTGGAATTTCGTAAAAATTTCTTCAAATGTCCATCGATCCTACCTATTTGATGCTAAACATCACTATCCCCAAAATTTGTATATATATATATCAACATATGTACTCTTTTTAAAATGTCTGTGGACTCTCTAGCGCTCACAGTTTTATTCCCATTGGAATGAAATGTGGTATTTGAGTACAAAAGCACATTATTATTAATCGTTGTATATGGTTGTATTTTGGCTATTAATAAATTTAAATTTTTCAAATACTAAAATCATGTCAGATATAATACTTCATTTTGATCACACTAAAATTCTGACTGCTAGAGAGTGATTTATGTATTCTAAGGAAATTCGATACGTTCACGCAGCTCCTGCGTAACGAATTTTTTTATCTATCAATCTATACTAATATAATAAAGCTGAAGAGGCTTTTTGTTTGTTTGTTTGAAATTCTTTTTGCATTAGATAGCCACATTCACGAGAAGGGGTATAGGCTTTATAGCATTACGTTAAATTCTTAGTTAGCCTTTCATATTGATATTTTTAAAGTAAGTTGGAAGAAAAAATATATTAAACTAGCTTTCCCCCGCGGTTTCACCCGCGTTAAATTTGTATATAGCCTATAACCTTCATCCAAAAACACACTATTAAACACAAAGTTCACGCAGCTCCCCCGTAACGCCTTTTTTTATTTCTACGGTAGAGCTTTGCATCTTTTTCGTACCTACAGGATTAAATTGTGCTTGACGAGGGCGATTCCTAGTAGGCCGGGGATTGTATTGAAATCGCTGCACTGGTGGTGGTGGACTTTTGGCAATATGGTCAGACGTGCCACTGGTAAAGTCTGGCGTAATGGTAGCTTCAACCTCCTCAAACAGTTTCCAGCTAGCTACGCTGTTGATCAAGCCACTACGAGATCGATTTATGGTAGTAGTCAAGTTAATATCAGTAATTTTGGTGAGTGGTATTGATGGTGGGTCCTCAACGGCTTCGTTCTCAACAGTAACTGAAGTAGTGCTGGGATCACAACTATCGGATTTTAGGGGACTGGAACCTATGTGACATTGTCACTGAGGTATGCTGGTGGTGTACTTTCATCATCAGAGATCATCTGGTTAACCATACTACTTATCATGTTGTGTTGATGTAAGTAGGTGGATATGTTATATTTGGTTGTGTTGTGTTGTGTTCCGAACGTTGAAGGTATTGAAGCTGGCGTTGATTAGAGAGTTTTGGCCCCTGTTGACTAGAACATCTACCGGCCTGATGCATGTTTCGTGCATTGTTGGTGGTGGTGGAAGTGTTAAAGGGATACCGGTGGACTATTTATTAGAAACGGCAGCCTGTCTTTGTTGCAAGTTGCTGGAGTTGGTGGTCTCCTCCGAAGAGCGGCACGTTTTTCCACTTCTGTGATTTTGTACACCAAGGTTAATACCATATTCTGCCATTAAAGAAAGATTTAGATTGATATTAATATCGATATGTAATCAAAAATAACCCCAATCTGTGTGTCCACTTGTTAAAGATATTGCACAATTTTTTTTTTAATTCGGTATAAATCAATCGCAAAACATGTGACAGATGTTCAAAACAGAGTGGCCTGATGAAAGATCTTCGCACAATTAAATTTCTATGTATGCTATAGATATGTTTTATTTAACAAATAAATTTAAAATGTCAGGAAATGCTTGCAAATATGATGGCAGTTATCTGGTTCTATAGTAGGTAATTGGTTGTTTGCTTTAATTTTTTATAGCAAATTTCTACCCCAGAATGTGTGTTCGGTATTATAGTAAACAAAAAAATAATTTTATTACTAAGACTATTGAAAAAAGGATTCGAACATTTCTTGATCAATTGAATGCATAGAGGACAGTTGACACAGTAATTAGTCATACCCACTCCTCCACAACAACGGTTGTAGCTTGAACTTGTTCAGAGTTTTAAATTCACAGTATTTAAGACTACTTTTATTTATAAAAGCTGTTCCATCTTCAGCTTTTCCTCTTATATATTTGTTATCGAATGCGCAATAAATTATTATGTTTAAATAGCGTCTCATTGTGAAACGTGGCTCAGAAAGGAGAGCTTTATCGGTATCTCGAGGAAAGCTTCCAGGTTCCATATTTCTGAAAATTCTTGCATTTGTACTTTCCTGCTCTTCTTGTAATCATATAATTTGCTTTGACGTTTTGAATTTGTGGAGTTCGTTGATGATATGAACTTCTAGTAAGTCATGAAGAAGTGATTTAGAACTCTTATGAGAGCATTTGATATGGGTGAACCGGTAAATTTGGAATTCTACACAACAGCTGTTGGATATACCACTGCCAATAAAATCAGTATTGCAGAAAACATAAGATTACTATCATACCAATAAAGTTAGTAAGCAATAAAAAAAATGCTAATACTTGAAACACACCATTGCAAACTATGCCCGGATCAGCACTTTGATCAATAAAAATAAAAATTATTGCTATATGCAGTAATTCGGTTATTGACATTTGAGTTCTTGAAAATAATAATAATCCAGGCGGCCTGGAGTCCTGTAAGTCCAACTCCCCCGCTCTACGTCGCGCAAGCTGGGCATCTCAGTTTCTCCGAGGTCGGCATCTGAATTGCTCCAGACCAGTTCCAGTCCGTCCGCGTTTTCCAGTACTGGTAAAGTGAGGGCCGGCCCTAAGTAACATGGGTATGGTAATGTCTGAGGATATAATCATTTCCGGTTATTCCAACCCACCTCTTGACACACAATGGTTGGTTTAAAAAATTATTTTATGGAAAACAATACTACCGAAACTAAGACGGACAAGCAACTTTCCACAAAAGGAGGCCCAGATGGTGTCTTGGTTAATATCGAAACGACGGGGGACCAAATCACCTTAAGGTAAAAGAAGATTTCGCAGGAACCAGGTATGGCTTCTAGGTTCCCACAAAATACTGGTGTGAGTTAAAAAATTAAGAAACAGGGTTTAGAGTCACCCTGTTTCTTAATGTTAAAAAAGAGTCAGTGTGCCCCAGTTTAATTATTATATTTGTTCGTACGAAGCTGTGGGCCATAATAATTTGGGCTAAAGGCGCCAAAATCGTAAATAATGGATAGTTGGTCGAGACTTTCGGCGACAAGCCCATAAACGACAGGTTATTTAGTCTGTAGATGGTAGTATATCATGAACAACGATTTGCACGTGAAGGATTAAGTGGAGGCAGGATGGTGAATTGAAAGACTAACCTCTCCAACTGATCTTCAACAGGATCTATCTGCCAGCAACTGTAGTGTCAAAGGTTATCAATTTAATTCGTTTGGTTCAATATCAATAATAAATGAGGTATGGTTTTCAAATATAATTATCACAGGGCATAGAATCATAATATATTAAACTATATTAATACATGAAGGATTAGGCTTCTGTATCTTAGGATAAAAGCTATGAAGCTCAAATTAAACGTAGCGTGAGACTCACCATCTGACTATACGTACCAAATTATAGCTTTAATCGTTGTCAAGATATTTAACCCTAAAAATCAATATTTTATGTGAGGTGCCTTTAAGGTGGCATTCATATGATTAATGGGCAAAATCGGACAAAGCTAAAGGAGGGTTTAGAGAGAGAAGAATCTTAAAATGATGTATATCTCAATCCTTTTTTTGTTACTCTAACATTTATAGAAATATTTACAATTTATGAATATTATATATTTAATATATTTGTAAATATTGCCAAAATATATTTATAGAGTATTAGAGTTTAAAAAAACAAGTAATGTAACAACTTACTGAGTTAATTGTTTGAATAAACTGATTTAGAATATGCTCGATTTTCATTTAGCTTAGATTAAGTTGCAGTGGCTACTCAGGATATGACACACTTGAAACCATTGTTCATTGTGATACCCACATGGACTTATCTATCCCCTTTAAACTACCTATTCCTTAAAATATTTAGAGCCTTTTAAATTTAGTCTGCATTTACAAATTTATTATTTTTTTACAAATATGTGAAAATATTGTTTTAGTCTTGTCACTTTGTGTATTTACCCTTTTGTTGTTCACTAACTTTAAATTTTTCTAAGGTTCTTAAATTGTTCAAATCCTTTAAGCTATGAAATGAAGGTTGGGTTATAGGTAGTAGGGATAATTTTGACAATAAACAAATAGTTCATGTATTAATTACGTCAGTTGCTGTAAACACACCTATCCTGGAAAAAAAAAACACATTCACTTGCATAGTAAGTGACTTTGAGTATAATAAAAAGTGGGGTTCATTTGAAATTTTAGTCGTTCAAATTTAAAAGTAATAGTATTGTCTGTATATTACGAATTAGAGTTCAAGTTGTTGTTACAAACAAAAAGTGTTAAATGTGTCATTGAAAAAAGCTATATCACGTCATTTTAAAAACACAGCGTGCCTGTCTGACAATCAAAAAACTCACGACGTTTAAATTGCTGGTATAAAATACAATATAAAATATATCAGTAATTGTAAAATGTTGTTTGTATATAATCATATCCATCATACCCGTGAAGCTCACACCGACAGACATTATCATCTTAAAAATTTTTATTGAAATTGTGATTACTTTCGTATAACTGAATTATACCTGTCCATTAGTTTAAGGGAATCGAAAGTTTCAATGACGAGTTTTGTAGATATGCACACTATATTGTTTACTACCAGATTTACCAGAACTCATTCATAGCTGATGAAACCGATTTCATTCTACCCCTGCGCTGCACGCTAATGTTAATTTAGTTATTATCTTGGTACGCAACTTAAATAATGAATGGCCCAGCACACACACCACTGTCTAATTCCACATATAATATTAAATATCGTAGGTACTATAAACACTGTATTCAACTAGTTCAACTATATTGCTTTCATCGGTATGTAAATACCGAAGTAACGCCTTAATTATACTTAAGGACATGTTACATCCAAAAACATGGGCTGAAAACATATAGAAAGACATTTTTCATTGTTAGAAGTATGCAACAACGATTATAGCACCATTTTATATGCCCAGAAAGGATAAATCTCATGGTTTGAAGATTTTACAAACTAGAAATAGTTAATTGAAAATGATGCGTACCTTGCATACCTATGATAGATCTCAGGCCCGATTTATTGTGCAAAAAAGTCTTGGGTGAGGTGGGTATTAGAAAAATATTATAACTGAGAAAACGATAGTACACAAAAAGGGTAAGCTAAATTGCAAAGGAAAGCTGTTATTTTCATCGGTATAACATAAAAAAAGGCATTTTTATTACATTTACCATCTACTATGATATTTTTTAAAAAGCTAGGGAGCCTCTTAGAGATAAGATCTTTCTTTATACAAAATTTCAAGCTCGTAAGCTTCATAATTTTAGACACATTTAAAATAATCCGAAACATGTTAACACTACTGCTGAAAAATGCCGAAAATGTTGTATCGAATTTTCAACGGTATTATTTTAATGTTCTTCTATTCTAATAATACTTTGTTAACATTATAGACACTATGTAAACGTCTATCGTTTTAAACTACACACAATGTTGTCGTGTTATGTACAAAGACAAGACCAAATAATGTACAACCATTAACTATAATTAAACCTTTTGATAAATACGAACAAAAACAAAAAAAGACATAAAGAATTACTAATCAAAACATACTATTAATTCCAAGAAATTTTATTTTGATGACAAAAAAATGTCAGATATGACATAAAAATATATTTAGATGAATGTAAATTTTTTTTCAAATGTTAAGTTGCGGATATCAATCAAATTAGATATTTTGAAGTTTGTTTTATTTCCTTGCTTGTTTTTTCGAACCTTAAGATCTAATCTAAATTATTCAATCATATAAAAACTGGTTATATTCAAAAACAAGTTTTAAATAATAATGATAATAATAGTCTAAGAGCCCGTGATCGGCAGACCTTCTTCATTTTATAATAGCTGAAAGATTTTCTGCGCATTCCCCCGACAGACTTAGGAACGATTAGCGACCATGAAGTTGGGATCATCATGACTTTGGCAAGTAACTGGTAGCGAAGGTGAATAAAGTTACTACTAACTTTCGTCAAAGTTTAAAGCGTAATTTTATTATATTTTCTTGGGAAGAGCATTATAAATCACGTCATTCATTGCCTGACGCTTTGTATAATAGCAACCCCCTGCCAGACACCCTTAAACTGTAAAATAAATGTATTTCTACTTTATTTATAGTATAAGAACTGAATTTTATATATTTTACTTGGGTAACTATTAAAAAATGTTTCCTTAGTAGCCAGACAGTTTCGTCAGTTCTAACATTTTGCCAGAGAAAGTTGAAGGTCAACCGTAGGTGCGAGCGCGAGGCAATATACCTACAAACGGATACGAGTCAGATATTTTTTTGGATTTATAGGGTAATTTCACTACATAGAAATAGTATGACTAAAAAAAATTCGTAACGTAGGAGCTGCGACAACTTATAGATTTTTCTTAGAACATATAAATAGTTTCTAGCGGTCAAAAATTTAGTCTCTTCAAAATGAAATGTCGTATCTAATATAATTTTGGTATTTGCTATTTTATTAATAAATGGCATAGGTCAAAGAAGACAGAGGGGCATAGAGAAAGAAGAAAACACAAAATATAAAATATCTATCTTAATATTAGAACAATCGAATAATGTATGAGGCGTAAAGTTGTAGAAAATCATGTTTGCCGCAATTCATTACCCGATCTTATTCGCTCAAAGTGAAATGTGTACAGAGATATTTAGAATTTATACAAAAAAAAAGTAGAATTACATTTTTTTAAAGTTCAAGGTTGTCACTATACAAAGTGTCTGGCCATGTACGACTTGATTTCTAACACTATCCCGAAGAAAATATAAACATATTACGCTTTATACTTTGATGAAAGTTAGTAGCAATTTTATACACCTTTGCTACCTGTTACCGACAAAAGCCACAATGATCCAAACTTCTCAGTCGTTGCTCGGTCCGTACTCTGTTGGAGGCATGCGCAGAAACACTTTCAGCTTTTATAAAAGAAAGGTCTGGTAATTTGCATTACATTTATTAAGTATTTTATCAAATATGAAAAAAAATAACCGTACTTCAGTAGAAAGTCTTTAAATAGTGATTTAATTTTAAACGAATTTTGCATTAATGTTCCTATGATTTAACTGTAAAATAAATATACAACAATAGTATATAGTAAACAAACACACACGCGGAGTGTAATATAATTCTGGATTGATTCCAGATCTATAAAGAAGTCATTCGTCTATTTTCATGTGTGATTAAACATGCCAGAATGTAAATAAAATAAATTTTCTACATGCTTTCAAGATGTCAACCAATTTGTTTAGTTTTTAATATAAACATCATATATTCATTTGAATGTAGTAACTACACACATATATTGTATATGAGTGTATACAAATTATACATTAGTGTCAATTTTTGTAAGGGGGAGAGTTTTAGTATCAAACGTTTGGCCAAACGAAGATATAATAACTTCATATTTAGCAAACTAAATAACTTGGACTTTTTATTTTGCAAAAACCTATAAATAATGGTATTCAAAAGACATGAAACACTACCAGACTTAACGTACTATTTTTCAAGTTTCATGCAAATCATGTTTTTTATAGCTAAGACCATATTACTTGATACAACTGAAATATTCACTATACTGTGTGTTTTGGACAGCTTTTCCTATAGTGAATCAATGTTAAATATTATTTATTACTGCCTGGCCGTCTGGTACTGTATGAAGTCAGTCAACACACATGTGATGAGAGTACACGTTAGTATGTGCATTGTTCCCACTCTTAAATGACATACAAACAACCATACGCATACAGTATAACTATGAGATAACTGACTGACTTTATTTACATGTGTACTGACTGACTTCATACAGTACCAGACGGCCAAGCAGTAATAAATAATATTTAACATTGAATCACTATAGGAAAAGCTGTCCAACACAGTCTGTATAGGTATATCAATTTATATCGTAAAATTAAATGTGAAATTGTCGTTCTTTCATTAGCATTAGCATTCCAATTCAATTTTTACTCCTACAAAAAACTACTAAAACGCTGTAACAATCAATATTTAAATTTTAAAAGATAAAATTTTAGTGTTGAATGGGTCGTTACTTGAAGAAGATCCATTCAAATTATTATATAAAACAAATATTTGAGATTTTCGTAACAATACTTTTATTTTGACTAGTTTTGTAACACCGCCCCTTCATCAAAAAATTTATGATAATGCTTAAATTTTCTTCTTCTTTTTTTATCAAGGAACGGTGTTCTAAAACTAGACATGATAAAATTATTATTACGTAAAAAACTCAAGTATTTGTTTTATTTAATAAAGATAAAAGTTGCAAAACAAAATTGACATATGCAATTATCTATATAAATACAAATTAAATGCTGTCCCTTGGTAACTAAAGAACGTATCACTAGAGAAAGGCTGGACCGATTTGGCTAATATGTTCGTTATAGCCCGAATAAGGTGTTAACGGAAAGAAAAATTGAAAAAGTTTCCCGGAAAATTCGGGAAAAATTGAAAGCGCTTTTTTCTGGAGCAATATTGTATATATGTTCGACCGACAAATTTTTTTAATTATTCGTAATAGTCCGAATAAGGTTTGAATTAGAAAAAAATTAAGTGTAGTCGTTTTATACAATTACAACAGTCTTGTGGGCTTGTGTAGTTGGTCTGCACAGTTATAGCGGCGCCGTTTTCTCTTCACAGTTATGACCGTACAGTTAAACTGTTCTATCTGAAGGCTATGACTGTGCAGTTCTTCCTGAGTAACATCTGCAAGCGAATGAATGTCTTAACTATTTTAACATGCTGTACATTAACAAAATATGTACTCAATATGTTTATACATCATATCTCACGTAAAGAAACAGAACACACACATCTATCTCTGGTTGGGTCGTTTAAATAAAATTTATTATATCGTTGTAATTCGTTCTAATATTTTATAAACGTAAAGTGTGAATTGTAAGTTTTTGTATGTGTAAATATATGAAAATTGTCTATTGTTTGTAAATTGGAAGGTGTACATATTGTCAGTGTAAAGCAATATACATAAAAAAGTTTCAACGATAAACTGTTCAAAATCCTAATTAGCTTAGAAGTAAAAGTCAATATGATTGAAAACGTCAACAAATGGAAGCAAATATTTAGAGTCCATAAATGTAACATTTACTTTAAAGTAAAAGTTAATAGCCGAATTATATACTATTTAATAAAAGGTTGTAGTCAAAGTATTGGCTTTATTTATTTGATGTGAAAATATTTCGCTGTAACTTCGTAAAAATAGTTTATTATTCAAAATAACGGACACTCGAATGCTTGGTAATAAGTTCGGTTTTACTTATAGGAATCATTTCTAATATCAGTTTATGAATCAATTACCACATACAAATTAAGTTAAAACGTCAACTTCGTTACAATTATTTCAGCATTTTAGAAGAGAATCAATTTGCTAAATTTTAAACAATATTTATTAGAATATTGAAACGATGAACAAAAGTAGGTGGGTTTTTGTAAACGGTATAATATGTATAACATAAACAATTGTGTACAAAGTTTAGTGCCGAAGTTGTTAGGGTTGAAAATAATGATCGCAAAAATAATTTGTTATAAGTGTTCTTAAATAACCTAATAAACTCATTTTCGAATGCCTGTCTGTCAGTCCATCCGTAAACATGATACGTCAGATATCTAAAGAGGTAAGGAACTGAGTATGAACTAGTTTTGTATGTATGTTCTAGGTCAAGTTCGTTAGAGGATAAAATCGAACCGTGATTCTATCTTTGAAATTGTAAAAATCAATCTATGAAGCCGTAAGAGATAGTACAATTATTGAAAGAAAAAAGTGCTTCTTTTTAAAAATAAACAACCTTTGCCTGATACTTTTTTTCATTAACTCTAAGTTGTTATTTTCATCTATTTAATTTGTCTTCAATTACACATTGTGTTTTTGCATACAATCTGAACTCATTAAATATACATTTACTATCATCAATGAATGTCAAATTTACTTGACAACAGAATGAACGGCTATTGCTTAGTAATAATAGGAAATATTGAATCCATGTCGGAAAAAAACAGATTTAAAAAAATCAATATTATGCAAAAAAAATATTCTACTTCATTCCTTATAACACGTTTAAAAATGGTTCTTCGCATTATTTGCATACGATAAAGATGAATTCTACTACGGTACGTTGGCAACCATGCTTTTTCAGTTTCAGTTTCAGTTTTTTTTCATAAAAAATTGATTTCAGCTGCATTAAGTTCAAGTCAGTCTACAGTTGAATATTGTCGAGCCATGATGTTCGTCTTCGAACTATATTTATTAGAACGCATGAAATGTCCAAAGTACGCTACTTTTCTTCTATAAAATTGTATCACTAGTTGTTTTCTTGTGCCAATTATGCGTAACACTTTGTCTTTCGATGCATAGGAAGACCATTATATGCTCAAAATTTTCCTGTAACACCACATCTCAAAAGCATTCAATTTATTTACGATGTGGGATGTTATTGTTGATGTTTCACAGGAATAGAGAACGATTGTCGACACATAGCACTTCAAAAACCTGATGCCGACTCTTTTGCTAATTTTATCATTCACTAAGAACTTTTTTAGTTTGAGAAACACACTTTTACCACGAATAATTTTATTTTTAACTGGAGGTGATTGGTTATTTGGTGTGCATAATGTTTCACCTAAATATTTAAAATTAAACACTTGCTTTACTGGAATTTTTTTTTTATTGTAAATTTACGTTGTCGTTATTTATTTTTAAACATCATTGGTACGGTCGTTTTGTTATTATTTATTAACATGGCTTTTTCACTTGCATTTATCACACAATTGAGTATCTTTTGTAGATCATATTTCGTGCTGGCCAACAAAACTGTATCGTCGGCGTACCTGATATTCTTAGACCATTCACTTTAACTCCTTCGTCGATATTCAGCGCCGACAGTTTTGAAATTTACATTGCACAACCCTATCGAACTCGACTTTTTGTCGCTAGTTTGTACACAAGTGATTGCATTTTTGTTAAGATAATGTAATAAAATAATAAAGTAATAATTTTAGTTCCCGATTTTGGTTGCACGTCTGTAGAGAAAATATTTTGTAAGCGGAGTTCAGTGCTGCTGCACAATGTTCGTCGTCTGTAGCCTACTTAAGCCAATCATAACCTATGCTGCTCTAGTGTGGTGGCCAAGGGTTAAAAGACTGGCCTATTTGTATATTACTGGATCCATGAGCAGTACACCCACAGCTACCATGGAAATCATACTAGGGCTGACTCCACTAAACATTGTAATCATATTAAATTTAAAGTTTTGTCCCAATTCCAAGAACAATTATTTGTATTTTATAAATACATATTTCGGCTACAAGGCAGTTATCATCAGTATGAATTAGCTAACCGTAACTATCTCTGGTATATGGAATCAGATTTGTTGCTCATTGCTAATTTGGTGCGTGTCCCATCAAAGAGGACGTTGCAGAAACTTGATCAGCAAGCTCCTGACTATTATCAACATATGGGAGAAGCGAATCTCGTCAGACTGAAGTAGAAGGGGGAGCACAACGAGTCATAAGGTCGGAGTGCAGTACTTTTTACTCCAAGATTTATCTATCTATCTATCTTCATCAAATGTTCTGTAGAAGACCAACAAAGTTACAATATATTAATATATTAATCTAAAAATTTATTAATCTTTAATTTTTAGTTATTTAATTTAATCAATAAGAGTGGTTATTACGCTAAATAAAAAATGTGTTTGTTTAATAAAATTAAATAGTTTCAAGTTTGCAACACTGTATGGTTACCTATATTTCCTAGCGCTACCGCCAAATCCAAATGAGAATTTCATCATGCGATCAGACTGATGGGAACAGCATTTTGATGGTTTCATATATAATAATAAAGGTTCGAATCGATGCGCCAATTAAAAATGGGTAAGAATCGATATGATAGATTTTTTCCAAACGTTACACATTCCAGTTAATAAAATTAAATAGTTTCAAGTTTGCAACACTGTATGGTTACCTATATTTCCTAGCGCTACCGCCAAATCCAAATGAGAATTTCATCATGCGATCAGACTGATGGGAACAGCATTTTGATGGTTTCATATATAATAATAAAGTTTCGAATCGATGCGCCAATTAAAAATGGGTAAGAATCGATATGATAGATTTTTTCCAAACGTTACACATTCAAGTTAATCAGAAAATTGACTTCCATTTACACAGGATAATGAAAGCGTTTTGAAAATAAATAATGTCCAAGTTCCGCACTCAGGACTCTCAATAAAAAATTCTTGCTTATATTTGTACATATTCTAGATTTATTTTAACGGCAACTAAATATGGACGTCGCGTCAGTCATTCGTTTATACAAAAAACTAAAAGCTCTTTGAATTGCAAAACATAAAGTGTCATATTGCATATTATTTTTGTTTGGAATTTCTTCTCTTGAATATTGTTTTCATTTGAAATTTCGTCTATTGCATATTCTTTTCACTACAAGTATTTATTAATAGGAAATCTTTTTATACTCATTGATTTGTTAAAGTGTATGTAGAACCAGAGGACTTTGAAGAAATAATATTTGTAATGAGTAATTTGTTTTGTTTTCAATAACAATAATATTGGTGCTATTTATTTTAATGTTATAGTGTCGTCTGAGTAAATCATTAAGAAACAGTCTGAGTCATATATACAGAGTGATTTCATAACTACTAAATAAAAACGCCGTTTATTAAAGTGTTTATGTAAACGACTGGTATGTTGTATCCTTTATTTATACGAAATCTTACTACTATGTACACTTGTAGTCAAAAGTCGAGTTGAACTGTGCATTATTTGAATTGTACTGTTATTCGAAATATTTTTCAGAAAAAAGAAAGAATAAGTTACAAATCAACTATAAAATTTAGAAATAACATCTCGACTTTTGAAGCCAAGTATACTTAGAGTTCGTGTAAATGACACAACAAATATATTCGCTTTCTATACAGAATATACGGTGATTGAAACTTCAGATGATTTTAAGTATTTTGAATATTTTAGTTGCTAATTACGTTTAAATGCAATACAGTCAATCATTGTTTGCGTTTTAACTTAAATATGTAATTAAAAACTATTAATTACTATTAATTATTAAAACTAGTAACAAAAAAAAGTAAAAAGTTGTTCATTATAACTATACTTACAACTTTTATTCGAAATATTTTTCAGAAAAATGAATGAATAAGTCACAATTCAATTATTCAATTTAGAAATTATATCTCGACTTTTAACACCAAGTATACTTAAAGCACGTGTTAATGACGCAACAAATACTTTCGCTTTCTATACAGAATATTCGGTGGTTGAAACTAACTACTAGAGTATTATTTTTTACAAAACTTGGCGTTTCAATTTGACTTTACTAATTTGCGAATTCATAACAATTTATAAGGAATTACACTTTTACTAACATTTCTGTAGTCATTAACTATACTACTATGAGGCCCAAATTTATGGCTACACAGAGAGACTAGCGGAATTTTATGACGTTGAGCAGAAAGCATGTCCAGGATATTTTACTTTTGTATGGATAACGCACTGATATATTTTCAAATCTCAACTAACAGAGCATAATAATGTTACTAGAACATCGGGATCATGATGCATTAATTAAAAAATCTAAATCCAAACACCACAGTTATCTAAATCGAAAACCAATGAAGTACGACATACATGAATGAAAAAATGATGGTGGCATACATCAATGTTAAGAAAAGCAAAATCGATTTAAATTGATGTAGCTGACTCTCTTTATCAAATTGGAGTTTTGATGAGAAATGATTTGACTTCTCATATCTTATGAGTGTAAGATGTCAATAATTGTAAATTATACATAAACTTTTATTAGTTTTTTTTCTTATATTTTGTATGTGCGGGATGCCAATAAAAAAAGTGTTTAATTTTGTTTTTAATCCTGAAGCGCAGAATAATACTTAAAGAAGGTTGTCTAGGTTAGTGTGTGATTATTGTTATAAGTAACTTAGAAAAGTAAAAAACTACATTTTTGTTTGAAGATGTTCAAAAACATCATAAGCTATTTATTGAAAAGCAATATAAACTTTAAACATTATTCCAGGAAGAAACCTTCATCTTCAAAATAAAAATACCGAGTTAGCCTATGCACAAACTTCAGAACGACACTCTGTATATTCAAATATATGTATAATCGTGATGCATCAATATTATTATTAAGAACCATTTTTTAGAAAAGCGTCGGGACGTCTATCTATCAATCTATTTTACTTGAACTATTAATCCGATCTATTAAAGACGTAGTCATCGTGATCTGTTTTAGTGGCGCCCAAATGTTTATACAGACGAAGTTCTCGGTGCCAAATGTGGACATGTTTTGCATCTGTTTATCGATCTTCTCTACACTGTTTAATATTAGACGATGTCAATTCTTTGCTGTTGTAATAGTTATAGTTATAATAATACTACGGACCGACCACCACATATACAACTAATCCAATAATAATCACTTTTAAGTGTTTTTAGTATTTTAATTGGTAATTATGTTTAAATGAAATACGGTCAATCATTGTTTGCGTTTTAACGTAAATATGTAACTAAAAACTATTACAAAGTTATAATTCGCCATTGATAGGAAAAACGCGCTTATAAAGCGACGATAGCGATTGAGCTACAGCAAAGTACGGGCCGCAAAGTGGCAGTTGTCGGCAATGATACCGACTTGCTAGTTTTATTGATCAGTTTATTAGATTCGAGTCCTCTGTATTTTTACAAGATCACGCCAGGTGGTAAAAAAAATACTTTGTATTATACAAAAGACCATGCATATCTGAAGCCGTATATTTTATTTGCCCACACATTCGCTGGATGTGACACGACGAGTGTCATGTACGGCAAAGAGAAGAAGAGCGTAATCTCCGTTCTGCAAAAGAATGCCAATCTCCATACTGCTGTAAAAACTTTTTACAGCACTGCGAGTACAATAGAGACTCTGTGTGATCGTGCAGAACAAATCATCGCGCATTTATACAGCTTCAAAAATTTGAATCAGTCTCTCAGTGATGCTCGATACGAAAAATTTGTATCACTGGCCGTGCACACCAACATGGAAATTCGATTGGCGGCTTTACCTCCGACCCAACCCGTCTTGCGAGAACACGTAAAACGCACGTTCTATCAGGTGCAATCATGGTTGGGCAACAACTGGGATCCACGGGATTGGGGATGGGAGCAAGCCACCATAATTATGATCCCTGTCATGAACACTAAGGGTTCAGTGCCTGACAATTTGTTAAAAATGGTAAGTTGTCAAAAAAAAATTTAATAGATTAAATTATTTAATGGTAAAACAAGTCGAACTGATGAGTTATTGCTTAAAAATAAAAACCCCATAATTTCGTAAAATGAGAACCGTCAAGTGTTCCTCTTGTTAATAGAAGAAAAGAAATATTAGTACGACATTCGGAAATTTGAAAAAAATTACACGACTCAGTGATTTGTCAAAAAATTCACGAATTTCTAAAGTGTATTTGCACACACAAAGTCTTAATCATTTTCTCTACATGTCAATGTTTCAGGCACAATGTGCGTGTACAGGAGACTGTACGACTTTACGGTCCAGCTGCCGAAAAACTGGGCTCCTGTGCGCTCAACTGTGCAAAAACTGTGGAGGACAATCGTGATTCAACTTTTCAAACAGCACAGTCGAGGATTCAGCACACCTTTCAGCAAAAGAAAGAGACAACGATAACGAGGATGTTCCAAAAAATGAATTCCTCAATATTGCCGCAGAATTGGACCCCGAGGATTTCAATGAGGAGGAAGATAACGACAATGAGGAAGAACACGATGTAGAAATAGAATACGACTTTGAAGCTATGTAAATAAATAAACAATTACATTTTGTGTTTCATAAAAACTTAGTCTCATCCTTTTTTTGTTATATGTTAAACCACCCACCCTTCAGTGAAAAATAATTTTCATTTAAAATAAACATCACCTTGAACACAAACTTTGCTTTGATTATATTGTACAGAAAAAAAATTGTAGAAATAACAAAAGTAGTAACAATGTTTAATTTCATCTTGAAAAGAATGTGTGCAATTTGATGTTCGTTTGTGTAGAAGTACATACTACTAACTATACATAGAATAGAGATCGCCGGCGAGGCGGAGATTATTCCCACTCGTAGAAATACGCTTTTCAATCTTTTGGATAATTTTTCTTGCTTATTTTTGCAAATACGAAGATGGACCTATGAACCTTTTTTATGTATTTTTTAATTCTCTACAACTGTTGTTTGAAACTTTTTTTCATAACGCCTACATTCAGAGAAAACCGGCGATAAACAGGTTCTTGACCCTTTTCCCGAGCCCTCGCACGTCTGATTGCAAAAAATTAGCACCATTCGATTCAGCGTCGTCAAATTACCCTTATATCAAATTTTCAGGTTAGAACCAAAAAAGTGCTTACTTTTCTTCTTTTATGCTGGTCTATATGTACAATATGGAAGTATGTATAATGTCGTTAGTATGTACAATACCAAAGTACCCTTATGCAATAATTCTTTTACATTTTAAAGCCTGAATGCGAGTATTCTTGCTTCCTACTTCGAAACTTGAAATTTTCAAAAGGTGTTGATTTTATATTGTCTTTTTAGAAAGATTTTTTTTAAATCGCCGGGCGACAAAATTTTTCGATTTTAAGAGGGACGTTGCCTCTTGGTTGATAACTTGGTTGACAAAATCCGATGATCCTGTTTGAAGTTACATTCATTTGCGTTTTTTGAATTATAACGTAACGCGGTGAAAAAATTACTACAAAATTATTTCTCTCACAAACAGTATGACAAATATAGTATAAACTGGTAATGGGATGAACAAATGTTGAAGGGTGTAAAATTTTTTCCTTGGCCTAAAACTGTAATATACTATAAAGCTAGAAGTGAAGCTGACTGACTCATGTATACAAACTCTAAGGCACTTCTAGACATGATAGAAAGGTGCGGCTTTTTGCATTCGACGCGAAATTGCTCGAAACTGACGGAAAAAATCAGAATACTGCAATTTTTTCAACGCTATCCCCCGGAAAATTGGAAAAAACACCCCCCAAAACATGCAAACAGATGGAATTTTCACCAATCGACCCGAAATAAAGTCGAATTAACAGAACACTTTGAAAAATTTCGTTACCTTCATCACAACCCCCGGAAAATGGGAAAAACACCCCTAAAACTGCCCTTTTCACACATGTTAATGCTAGAAAGATCGAGTGTTTTCTATTCGACGTGGAACAGGTTCAAAATAACAGGGTTATTTGAAAAACGTAAATTTTTCTACCACAACACTGCGCAATGGGGAAAAACACCCCTACAACCACCTCTGTTCTTCTATACATGCCACAACGATGCGGTTTTTTGCATTCGACGCTTAATAGCTACAAAAAATTAAGAAGGTGAACCCCCTAAAAAATGGGCCAACAACCACCTAAGCTACTCTTTTAACTTCAAATTCTTGGTAGAAAGATAGGATTTTCACCAATCGACCCGAAATAAGTCAAATTAACAAATTACTTTTAAAAATTTCATGACCTACATCGCAAATCCCCGAAAATGGGAAAAACACCCCTTAAACTGCCTTTTTCACTTCTCTCATATTAGAAAGATCAGGTTTTTTCATTCGATGTAGACCGGGTTTAAAATAACAGGATTATTTTAAAAACTTTTATTTTAAAAATTTTTCCAAGGTAATCAATAGTCCAAGGCAAATGGAATAAACACCCACAAAACTACCCCTTTTCTTCTATACATGCTACAAAGATGCAGTTTTTTGCATTCGACGCTAAATAGCTACAAATTAAGAAGGTAATTCCAAAAACTTTAAAACGTTCATCGCTTCCTCCCAAAAAAAATGGGAAAAGCATCTCATAAGCTACCCTTTTAACTTCTATTCATCGTAGAAAGATGAGGTTTTCACCAATCGACCCGAAATAAAGTCAAATTAACAGAATCTCTCGAAAATTTCATAACCTATATCGCAATCATCAAAAAGAAGAAAAACACCCCTAAACTCCCCTTTTATATATATCACCCTTTTATATATAACATCCTTTATTTATATATGTATATATATACAGGGTGAGTCGAACCAAGTGGATAATAGCACACACCTCCACTTCCTTCCACTTCCTTCCACGATTCTCCTATTTTTATACATCATACAATAGAATACAATACATTATAACAAAACGAAGACCACCCAAAGACAGATAAAGATATAAGCCACAACCAAAACACTATAATCAAAGTGCAAAAATAAAGCAGGCTGGCTCTTTTCCAAATTCAAAATTTAGTTTGAAAGATTAGGGAAACATAATACTTGTTAAATACTTGTTAACATTATACTTGTTAAAAACAATAATAGACTTTTACTATCCAGGGGCGAATCTAGAAATTTTACTAGGGGAGCGCATATATACAAATATGATATATTATATATGATAAGTTGTAGCTTAAGCAACAAAGTAGCTTAAGGAACAGTTTGTCTGTGTTGTGTATGTGTGTTTGTGCTATAATAAATTCAAACCGGTTTTTTGTCCTGATTATAGAACACAGTGCTGGAACGTCCTTAAACTACAACTTACCATATATAACTTTTCTACCACAACACTGCGCAATGGGGAAAAACACCCCTACAACCACCTCTGTTCTTCTATACATGCCACAACGATGCGGTTTTTTGCATTCGACGCTTAATAGCTACAAAAAATTAAGAAGGTGAACCCCCTAAAAAATGGGCCAACAACCACCTAAGCTACTCTTTTAACTTCAAATTCTTGGTAGAAAGATAGGATTTTCACCAATCGACCCGAAATAAGTCAAATTAACAAATTACTTTTAAAAATTTCATGACCTACATCGCAAATCCCCGAAAATGGGAAAAACACCCCTTAAACTGCCTTTTTCACTTCTCTCATATTAGAAAGATCAGGTTTTTTCATTCGATGTAGACCGGGTTTAAAATAACAGGATTATTTTAAAAACTTTTATTTTAAAAATTTTTCCAAGGTAATCAATAGTCCAAGGCAAATGGAATAAACACCCACAAAACTACCCCTTTTCTTCTATACATGCTACAAAGATGCAGTTTTTTGCATTCGACGCTAAATAGCTACAAATTAAGAAGGTAATTCCAAAAACTTTAAAACGTTCATCGCTTCCTCCCAAAAAAAATGGGAAAAGCATCTCATAAGCTACCCTTTTAACTTCTATTCATCGTAGAAAGATGAGGTTTTCACCAATCGACCCGAAATAAAGTCAAATTAACAGAATCTCTCGAAAATTTCATAACCTATATCGCAATCATCAAAAAGAAGAAAAACACCCCTAAACTCCCCTTTTATATATATCACCCTTTTATATATAACATCCTTTATTTATATATGTATATATATACAGGGTGAGTCGAACCAAGTGGATAATAGCACACACCTCCACTTCCTTCCACTTCCTTCCACGATTCTCCTATTTTTATACATCATACAATAGAATACAATACATTATAACAAAACGAAGACCACCCAAAGACAGATAAAGATATAAGCCACAACCAAAACACTATAATCAAAGTGCAAAAATAAAGCAGGCTGGCTCTTTTCCAAATTCAAAATTTAGTTTGAAAGATTAGGGAAACATAATACTTGTTAAATACTTGTTAACATTATACTTGTTAAAAACAATAATAGACTTTTACTATCCAGGGGCGAATCTAGAAATTTTACTAGGGGAGCGCATATATACAAATATGATATATTATATATGATAAGTTGTAGCTTAAGCAACAAAGTAGCTTAAGGAACAGTTTGTCTGTGTTGTGTATGTGTGTTTGTGCTATAATAAATTCAAACCGGTTTTTTGTCCTGATTATAGAACACAGTGCTGGAACGTCCTTAAACTACAACTTACCATATATAACACATCATATATGTATTTATTTTTTCAATAATAAAATAACTATTATGACAGAAAACATATGACAGGAGTGCTTGGAAAGCCGTGGTAGTCAACGCCTGTTCTCAGGCATGACACTCTCATGATCATCATCATTATGTATTTATGTTTTTTATCAGTATGTTTAGTTATTATTATTTAGTTATTGAGATATTTGAAATAAGAAAAAAAACTTTCAGAAGCGATTTTCTCTCCTCGTAAACTAGACTTTCTGTACTTCTTCTGCTTATACATCTATATATCCCCCAAACGGTAATATGAGCGCATATATAGCTTTCTAAATAAAAAACTGTTGACGTGAGAGCGTTTCGAAATTGGGCAAAATTGAGCTAAAACAGTGGGTCGGGTAAAAGCTAATAGTGGAACAAGATTTTGATTGTAAATCAAGTCATATTGTGGGAATCGTCTTTTTTTTCTAGGAACTTTTGATAAAAAAATCAGCTGCCAAATCGATGACATGAGTGCGCACGTTTTTGCCGAAAAGTAATGGATCTGCCCATATATATATATATTTATATACATATATATGTGCCCTTTATGTGCCCTCGGTTCAATCCACAGTGCTTTGATTTCGAGAGAATCCAACCAGAAAAAATAGTAGAAGCAATGGTGTCTTCGAAAGCTGACTGGAATGCTATAAGCACTTTTGCCACCGTAGTCCTTACAGAGCTGCGTTCCATTGAACGAAGAAGAGCGAAAAACAATATTTAGAAGAAACGAAAAAGCCACCTTAGCTACAAGAAGGAAGAGCGGCAGCTAATTCCTCCCCCCGCGAAGTAATGCCTAATCGGCGGTTTCCGTGGGGATCAGAGGCTGATACACCTAAGCCTGATATACGTAAATATATTTCCTTTAAAAAAACATATATATATATATATATATATATATATATATATACATATATATAATTTGTTTAACATGTATACAAATTTAACCATCGTCATTTTTAACATCTAGTAGGTAGGATCGATGGACAATTTTAATTTTTTTTACTAAATTTCAACATTGCTACACAAACAATAGCTGCATTTCTATAAAAATCCGTATGGGTTTCTAAAATAATTTGAAATCCTTATGGGTTTTGACGTCACGTCCGAATATAGTTTAAATAAATTAATTTGTGGTTTTAATAAATGATTACTTCTAACTGGAAAGTTTATAAAGTAAATAATTTAGATGGAAAGTAAAATAACGTTTGGTTTACTAAAACATTTAGTGCAAAAATAATGTATTTCAGTATTAAGAATATTTTCTTTGCAGAATCAAAATCAGAACAAACGTATTACTTTATACAAGTTATAATAAGCTTTATAATCTGTAAACGTATGTGTCCATCTGAGACAAAATAGTGTCGAGAGTAGTCACGAGACTCGACTCACAAATGGATAGGGGGCTGAGAGAAGTATCGGAGATAAGTCCGAACAGATTTCCGAGAGAGCTCCGATCACAGGTGGACATGTATATTAATGCTCTCGAGACTGAGCCTCCAGTCTTCTGTCTGTGTTGGAAGAGTTTGCGAGCTCTCGGAGGCTTTACTGTTGTTCACCTACTACTATATTTTATCTATGGTTCATATCCATAGAGAAATACAGTTTGTTTATGTCATAATATTTAAGTAAATATACAAGTAAATACATTTAAGTAAATATACTTGTAAATATACAAGATATATTAAGTTTAGTCCCGACTTTGTAACGCTTGAAAATATGGCAAAAATGCTTCACAAAGGTATTTATAAAATTGCCAATTCGGTCATTTCCACATGTCCGTCCGTCTGTGAACACGATAACTCAAGAACGATAAGAGATAACGAGCTGAAAATTTTTTATGTGTTCTAGAGCCAACAAGTAAGGCCAAGTTCGTAATGGTCAAAATCGGAACGTGTTTCTCCCCTTTATATCTTTGAAAACGTAAGAGGTAGAAAAACATTTGTTAACAAAAAATCTTTTTCTCTTTAAAATAAACAATTTTTGTCATAAACTTAATAGTTTTCTGATAACTTGTGCTCAAAGTTTCTCGAAAAGCAAAAAATGTGCCCATTTTTAAGGTAATGACATATTTAAAAAAAATTGTAACAACAAACATTTACAAATAGTTCATATTTTATAAACATTGAATAGGCAGAAATATTAACAATTCAAATATTTATATACAACTCAGTATAGACTGGGTATTCAAACATTTTACTCAGTTAGTTGTTACATTACTTGTTATTATTATTATTAACTTGTCACAGCTGTGAGTGGACTCTCAAGTGGAAACGAAATATCGTTGTGTCGAGACTGCAATGATTATCGAGTCTCAGAGAGTTGTCACGAGAGCAAAAGTGATCTCAAATGGACAATACCCTGAGACTGGTCTCGAGACTTTCTCTCGGGATTTTGTCACCGGTGAACACTTAGCTTAAGAAATAAATTTTCTGTGGACATCCAATTTTAAAAGCTTCCTGAATTTCCATTAATGTAGCGCCTCTAAAATACGACATTCGAAAATTTTAAATTAGTAATTCTCTTATGACAATAGGTATATATTTTTTATTCTTCTATTTACAAAATTCGTCCATTTCAAAATTCATCCCCATTATAGTCAAAATAAAAAATTTGATTATTAAATAAAACATACTGCATGTAAAATATAACAAACAGAAATACTTTCTCAAATTATTATTATTACGAAAGTTGTTCTTCAATTTACATAATAAACAAATATGGTTCATCACAACGTATATATAGTACGTAGTATTTCTTGTTGTAGTATTTCAAGTTGTTTTGAATACAAGAATATGTTAAATGTAAATCAATATAAATGATATTGTTAGTACCTATGTAGTACAATACACCGACCGAGCGACTTTAAAGATTCAAAACAAGTTTTATCATACATAAACTATAAAATATAATGAACATCTTCCTTACACTAATGTACAACATAAATATATAATTCACAATATATGTTCGTAATTGAGATATCAATGAAAAAATATTATTGTCATAACACGACCCTTTTTTGCGAAACGAACATATTACTTTAAATACTGAACGCATGGCAAGTACATTACGTAATGGGAAATAGAATTATCGATAAAAAACGCCATTGGTTACACATGTGCAACTTATGAGATACGTAAAACATTTTGGCGGCAAAAAATTACAAAAAACTGGAAACCGTTCTGCTTTCCGATTCCTGTTGTACTTACGTAAGCGTTGTTGACCCACCCAAGCGAAGTGTATAGAACTATTATTATCTTGTTGCTAAAAGGGCTTCGAAGTAAATAATTTGAATTCATTTCTTACAATCAAATTAAGGCAAAAATAATTATTATCAAGTTTTTTCAAGAGTTCAATTGATAGTAACGGTATTAAATTATTATCATATATATTTGCACAACTATACCTCGTCTTTGTAAAAGTCTAAGCCTCAATTTTAGAAGATTGTCTCGACATGCCATATTGAAACAATGAATATCACGAGTTAAACGATTTGAAATCCATTGCTATTATTCAAAAAGAAATTTTTTAGCAAAGAAATCTAAAGATATTTCTTAAAAATGTAATAGGGAAATGAATAAGTTTTTTTAGCAACCAAACCTTCACTTCAACGACTGTTTTAAACATATATTTAGGAAATAAAATTCGATGAATAGTAAAACATAGTTCTGAGGTTATTCTGATCCAAAAAATTGTTACCATCAAGCGAAATATGTTGTCGAAAAAAAAATTGATCCAAAAAATTGTTGGAAGTTGTCGTCCAATATTCGCTAAAATAACAATGTGTACAATAACCGTAAAGAAAAATTCCCAAGATAGTAATAACAATTAGTAAATTTTATTACTAATATTTTATTAAAGGTTATTTACGAGCAGTTGTCATCCACTTGTAACAGTAATATCGATTTAAGCATTGCACATGTTCTTACCTGGAAGGATCCTATAATGCAATCGGCAAATGCCTTACGAACTAAATGCCTAAAAAAAACTAACACATTTTTATTTGTAATGTTTTACTGCACAGTCTCAGTATTAATACATGAAACTAGTACCCTTTTCTTAACGAAACTTTCAACAAACCGCGTCTCACACTTTTGCTATTAATTAATTGTTGTGTTAACAAAGCAGCTTGGCAGCTTTTTTAATCGGTGTGATACAAGTGAATGAAAATTGCATTCTTTAATTTGTTTACAAACATTATTTGCTAATTACTTACGTAAATAACTAGACGTATAATAAAAGCATATAAATAGAAATTCTAAATGAGTGCGATTGTATTTTAGTGCATTACTAATAAAAGCGTGTTTTATTTATTTTATTTATTTTTAAACACTTTTAGGACATCATAAGGACGAGATATTCCAAATATTTTTTTATCTAAAATATAGGTAGGGATATCATTTCACGGATAAGTTATGATCATACTCTAGTCCGTTCAGGAACTTATTAAATTAAGTATTAAATTAAAGACATGTCTTTTTTCGTCATGATAGCCAGAGTGTTAAGATATTTATACGTTGATATTAACAAAAAATTTTGATGTTTGTGTCCAATTACCCAATGTATAAATTTCTAGAGTTTCATGTAAACAAATTTGAAATATAATGTTTTAAATTTAATACAACTAAAAATATCTAAAATCGTCTCCAATGAAACCTTTATTATTTTATGCAGGCACTAGTAAAACATTAAGTCCCTAAAACATATATTATGTAGGTGAAATAAATTTTGGTAATGCACAATGCTTCCAATTGTATGAAAATTAAATTATATACACACATGTCAAATAACAGCTACTGATACTTCATAATATGTAACCCTCAAAAATATTATCAAATAGATTTTAGTGAGTAAGAATGTCATTTTAAAATTTTTTTATTAGATTACATTTTTACAATAGTACAACTATATATGTATACTCGTATTATACAATTCACTTACTCTACATACAGACTGTTTCAATAATAGGAGCATATCTCTTTAATAGCATCACATTGAGTGTACATCATCAAACAACATGAAACTTTCGTATATACTTGCATTAAGCTTCAAATTTTGATTATAAGAAGTACATTAGCTTAAGCAAAAAAAAAAGAACAAGCTAAATCATTACATTTAAAAAATTATATTTACTCTTTCCCAATAAAATATTAGTTTTTAAGAATTAAGGTTTTAAAGCTAGTGACTAGCGATTTGTCACTCAGGAAATTGAGCTTCTAGTTTAAGGAGTTGACAAAAATAAATTGTCTTTATGTGACATCCAGTTTATACCACACTGTACTTATAACGCAATAATATTAAAATATTACAAAGGTATTAAATGATATAAATGATTAGAAAATATTAAAGCACATCGCGATGCCTTAGGGTGACATCGCTCTCTATACCTATATCTATGCGATCCCTAAAAACATAAAAGTTTAACTAACAAAATAATTTCATTTCCCCTTTTTGGTGTGTGGATAATGACGGCACCCCGTCGTGAAACAAATTGACAACTAGCTTCATACATTAATGTTTTAAAATTCAATTGTTTCCTTTGAGCATTTCAGATATTATTTACTATGTAAACTACAATGTTTCAAAGTTACCACACGTTTTCAAGTAATATATACGAAAATTGCTTTTAGGTTTTTAATATTTTTAAGTTTGTTCTATTAAATTGCAAAATGTTATAAATTGTCATGACTTACCAATCTTATTTAAATTACAGAATTTACATTTTCAATTATCATTGAAAATTTTCTACAACCACGTAAGTAAGTTTTGTTCGCTTTCTAAGCAATAAAACTACTTTACTTGGATTCAGTAAACCGTCAATATACAAATTAAGAGTTAAAAAAAAACTCAAAAACGTGCTTTTATTGGAATATGTAAGAATTGGATTCATTTGAAACTACAAGACAAAAAATAATTTTGATTTGAAACTAAAAACCAAAAATTAAAATTTAGAGTCTAAAAGAACTATACAAACATGCTTTTATTGGAATATGCACCAAAAAATTCAAAATAAATTAAAATATACTAGAATAAAGAGATCGACAACACAATTAACTTTAATAATAACATAAGTATGATGTACTCTCTACTTACTCTCGTGAAAGTCGAGCCAATACGAAGACGTTAAGTAAAGAGCACCCCATACTTTTGTTCACATTAAAGTTCATTTCGTTGCCAATCTCTTCATTTTATTCTATTTCAAATTATTTCGCATTTTTTAGTTCAATAATTTTATTTTTTATTTTTTAGTTTCAAATCTTAATTATTTTTTTGGTTGTAGTTTCATTCTTTATTATTATTCCCACGAGTGATGAAATGAATCAAATATATTGTCACCGATTCTTAATACGTCTGAAAAATTACAGATTTTCAGACGTCCGGAAGTAGGTGAAAACTCACTTACAAAATTCTACATTCATACATAGATACATATAGGTCAAATTAATAAAAGCATGTTCAAATCATCACTTTTCTCGAACTAAATAAAAGCAAGTTAAAAATCATCACTCTTTTCGAACTAAGTATCAGTTATCAATATATCAGTTATCAGTAAGAGTATAAGGATATACAGCAATGAAATATTAATATTAAATTTATTTCAACTCAAATGTTTTTAAATTGTTTGTGTAAATATCATAATAACAAACCATTTGCCGATTGTTAAGTGATGAACATGAATGCTATGATTGCCAAAGTAGTATTTTCTGTTTTGTGATACTCTATATAACAATGTTAAAAATTTTTGTATTGTTTATCGCTGAAAAGGAATTAAATGTGTCATTAATTATTATTATGTTCTGTTTACTTGGTTGAGTAAACGATGAGTAAGTGGCAAATTCATAAATGTGTACCTACTCGACTCATGTATATAGTTGTTAGCATAATGGTCGTGTCACTTAAATTCATTGAAACAATGTTGAAATATTGTTTTTATTAAATCATATTGCATACTTAGAACATACTTCGGTTCATTGTATAACTTTTAGAAATACTATAAAAGAACATGCCTGTGGTTGCAATTGTATCTGGCAATCAACTATACCTATACTTGCTTGTCAGTCCCATTTAGTAAAATATATTGTGCGTGCCAGAAGTATTACAGGATTACATTGGATATTATTGATATAGAAGAAAAATAAATTTAAAGAAAACTGTATTTGGTGCACTTGGTGGTTTTATTGTTATATTTCCACAAGCATTAATATTTTTCAAGTGAATTGGAAAATTATTGTCGATTCGTCGCAACTTTTATACAATTATATTTTCCAGTCTAAGACGGGTTCATTGTCTTAAGATTCTTTTTTCAAGAAAGGCGTGATTATTTCGTGAAATCTTAATAACGAATAGAGTTAAAAATGCATTACTAATGTTTTTCTTCCAAATGTAAAAACAAATATTAAAAATTCGTGACGCAGGAGCCGCGTCAATATAGCGAATTTCCAAAAATACATACATCACTCGTTTGGATTTCTATTTTAATTAACTTTTTTCTTATTAATTAATATTCATGGCGACTTTTTTCAATATCCTCAAATTCAGAATAAAATTTCATATCTCATACACTTTTGTATTTGATATACTAATTAATGGATAGAATCGTAGATGGGACGTGAGGGAAGGGGTAGAATAAAGGAAGAAGAAAATATAAAATTGAGAAGATATTATTCTCTTTATATTCAAAAATTCATGCACAAGTAGTAAACTACTACAATTCAATATCTGATCATTTTTTCTAAAACTCTAATATATACTGAAGATATTGAGGATTTTGAGTTTTAATCATAAATATTTCTATTATTATTAGAGTTACAAAAAAACTAATACGAAACCAAATTGTAATAAAACTAATTTTCTTTAATGTTAGTTCTAATATAAATATTCCAATCTTAATAGAGATTTTACAAATTTTATGTGTCCTCCTCCTTCTACACCCCTTTTACCTTTGTCCGAATGTTCACATTAATGGCCTTGTGTTTCAAATACCAGAAATATACTACATTTCATTCAGATCGAGTTCCAACTGTGACCGCTATGGTGGAAACTCACACACTATATGTAGCTGTCAATTTTGGAGTGATGAAAATTAAATTTCGTATCTGATATGCTTTTGTATTTGAAAGACCGTGGAATAAGCGGAATAGGTCAAGGGGAAAGAGGAGCTTAGTGAAAGAAAATATACAAACTATATATCTCTCTAAATATAAGAACATTTTTTTGTAAAAAGTTGTAGAAATTAAAGCTACAGACGGATGTTAAATGTGCAATTGAAAGACTACGAATCGAACGATAAGGCATTAAAATTAATGAAAGAGCGACCTCAATTGTGAACAGTAATCAAACGACGCCAATCAGCATATTTTAGTGATTTGAGTAGAGGCAATAAGTAGAAAATATAGCAGTTGGTACTAATGGGAAACTTGAGTCATAGAGATCTCGGGGTAGAAAAAAAAATTACATGGCTGGATATCAAGTTATATAACAAAATGAGCATCACTCAACTAAATCAGGCTTCCAAAGACAAACAACAATGGCATAAAGTGGTCTCAAAAATCTCTTTGGAGATATGGAAGTCATCATCATCATCATCATATGTATAATTAGAAATGGCTCTTTGTCAATCAAACATTGATATTTTAGTTATATGTAAAGTAAGAAGATTAGGAGAACATATTATAGAAAGAAATAATGAATTCATTTTTACTATTTTGGTACGACCAAAGGCTTCAATGCAGTTGGTTTCCTTGTAAAAAAATCATTAAAGAATAATGTTGTCATTTTTAAAGAAGTTACAGATAGATTAGGTTAGCTACAAACAAGCACGGCTAAAAATAAGCAAATTTTATCAATAATATGCCCCCACATCTAGCTATTGTGAAGAAGGACTCTATTAGAACAAATAATACGAAATATAATTGTAATCGGAGATTTCATTAGCCGGGGATAGGCCAAAGAACTTCCGAAGAAGAAATGTCAACTTTAGGGTCTTTTTGTCATGGAAATCGAAATTCAAGAAGCTATAAGCTGTTACGTTTTTGCCAATATAACAACTCAAGAATTGGAAATCCTTTTTTTACAAGGAGAGCAGGGATAAAATGGACGTGGGTATCTTCAAACGGAATGTATAAGAATGAAATAGAATTTATTTTAACAAATAATATTAGCATGGTTATAAATACAGCAACAAAAAATTTTAATTTTAATTCCGATCATAGACTACTACATTCAAGAATTATTCTGGAGAAGAAGCATCCATTCTGCCCAAGAAAGAAAAAATCAATACTTTTAATATGATTAATATTGAAATTGAGGACTTTAAAACAGATTTAGAACAGAATTTAGAGAATCATAGTAACCAATTTCAGAAATGTAATAGTATACAAAAAGATTAAAATAATTTTGAAAATTCCATTAATCTATATCCATAAAAAATATTAAATTCAATTGTAGTAACAACAAAAATTATCAATTCAGCAAAAAAACGGAGGAGATCCCAAAATGGACCGGTTAAAGGTTATAAAAAATAAAACTATTCAAGAAAATGTATAATTTTCTGAAATAAGGAAATTAGTTCACAAACAAACTCGTACCGAGCTACAAAATAAAAATAATAAAATGATAAACAAAATCATTGCGGTTTAAGGATCTACTAAACAAATAGGCAAAAATTTAAGCATAGGGAAATCATTGATTTCCAAAATAAAAAACAAACATAATATAGAAGAATATATTTAAGAAAAATATATAAGAATATATATTTTAAAAGTCTATACGCAAAATCTAAAAATTCTTATTTAATAGAACATGAACAAGAGAGTCACTTTATGAGCTTATCTCTTCCTGGCTGGTCTTAACCTTGTGAAATAAATAAAGCTGAAGTGGTGCATGTAATCGAAAAATTGAGAAAGAAAAAGGCACCTGGCACTGATGATATAACAAACGGCCTGATAAAACATGGCGATGGCATTGATTTGCCATATTGTTGTTAAAATTGTTTAATTGTGTTCTGATTTAGAGACAGGTGCCTTAACAATGGTTGGAGGCACATACCATTTTACTATATAAAAAGGATGATAAATTATATTTTAACAATTATAGAGCTATAAGCCTCTCATCAAACTTATTACAAGTGGTTTATGAGTATTTTTGCGTGTAGTATAACATCTATTCTGGCTGAAAATGTAATGTAGGATAACATCTATTCTGACATGAAACAAGCGGGTTTTAGAAAGGGTTTTTCGACGACTGACCTTCAGACTTTGAATCAGATAATCTAGAAGTCATCATGAATATATATCAAAACAATAAAACAAGAATTAGTCTCGAAACGAAACGAGAATTATTTAAAAAAATAAAATTTTAAAAAAGTGTTACGCAAGGAGACCCTCTCTCCACAGTCCCATTTAAATCATGTTAGATAGAGTATTTGATCAAATGGACTAGCGAAAATATGGTTTCAAAGTGAATGGTATATTCTTGAGCAATCTATGTTTTGCTGATGATATAATTTTGATAGCCAAGTCTTTAAATGAGTTGGAAGTGATGATAAATGATATTTATTATAAAACTAAAAGTATTTCTAAAACTAAAAGTATGATTAACGAAAATCATAATATTGTAATAAAATTAGGAAATAACGTAATAGAGTGGGTGGATGAGTTTATATACTTAGGGATGGTGTCCTTTAAAATTCGACAACAGAAAGAAATAAATAGACGGATCACACTTTAACGTGGAACAAGTACTGAGCTCTGAAGCACATTTTCAAAAATAATGCAAGTTTAAAAAGAAAAACTTCCAACAGTTGCATCATGCCTTGTTTAACTTATGCTTGCCAAACCAGGTCATTATAAAAAATACAGATGAACCCGCTCAGAGTAACTCAGTATGCGATGGAACGAAGTATACTAACTATAAAACGAAAAGACAAAAATAGAAATTGCACCATAAGAGGAAAAGCTAACCTGGGCAATGGATTAACCTGGATTCTAATCGTTGTTCAAAAAGTTTAGTGGAACTGGGCTGGGAATTTGTTTCGATTAACAGACAACCGTTGGACAATGTATGTATCTGAATGGTGTCCAATAGAGAAGAAGATACAAAGAGCCAGAAAAGTTGTACACTGGAGGGATGAATTTTTTAAGCAATGTGGTCCATTGTGGCAAAAACTGTGCCAGGGTAGGAAAAACTGGGTAGGAAAAACTGTAGGCACTTGGGGGAGGCCTACATCCAAAAAACTTCTGTTATTTTTAATTTTTAAACCGTAGATTTTTTATTTTTTTAAAACTTTCAAAACGACATATATATATATATATATATATATATATATATATATATATATATTTATATTTATATATATATATATATATATATATATATATATATATATATATATATATATATATATATATATATATAATATATATATATATATATATATATATATATACTATATATATATATATATATATATATATATATATATATATAAATGTATACAAATATTAGTAAAAGTTTACTAAAATTATCCCAATCGGAAAAACACATTTGATTAAAAAAAGAAGAAATACAAAACAAAAATTTTATTAAACCTGACTTTCGATTTCATAAATTAAAAATAAAATTTAATTTAATTTAATTCCACGGCTACAAGTCTTTTTCTCTTTTAATTCTACGTTCGATACAACACTTTTCGATTTTGACTATAACAATCAATTTACAACTGATGCTTACTGATTTTTACTCGTCAACGGTAAACTTTTAACTTATCTATAGAATCGGTGAATCGCTTTTATACTGCCAGAAGAATGACATGTTGAAACAAATTAAAAATTTTTTTTTTGTAAAATGGTCGCTTTAAGAACGGTCGTTAGGGTATAAAATTTATTAAAAATTATGTTGGTTCGACGGTTTTTCGTTCAATTCTAAATATTAAAAAAAACTCTACGAAAAATGTTTTGCCCTTACAACATTGAGGTCTTATTATATAAATTATAATTATATAAATTATATATAATGGGGTGCACTCTGGAAAATTCATTTCAATTCTATTTTTGTGTATTTAGGGATAAAATTAGAACAAAAAATAATAAAGCATTATATTTCGTGGTTTTTAGAAGGAAATAAATTTTCCACAGTGGTGATTACCTTTTCGATATTCGATTTTGATATTGATCAAAATCAATTGCTTTAACATTTCCAAATTCAATTGATTCATCATACCAAATTCCTTATATGCCACAACCCTATGATATCCCGATAGTTAAGTCCCACAAAAACTGTTTGATATCTTTGTAAACATTTATGTCCAACCGAGCGAGAAAATATAATTATATAATAAAATCTTTTAATTCGTTTGCAATTATGTCTTTAAGTACCTAATTTTCATTAAAAATGTATTTAAAAAGAATTTTTTATTTTAATTCAATTTTTCTCATATCCAAATTAAAATAACATAATCCAATCAACCTACGAAATCGGTGAAATAATTGTTATCAAGAAAGAAAAAATATGTTCTTGTAGAAAAACATAATACAAAAAAGATAGCGTTTTATTTTTTTGGCTTGTCTAGTTTCCCATAGCGTAAAAAATTCTCAAAAATAGAAAAAGTGGTTTTTAAATTAAAAAAACAAAAGTTAATGTCCAATCCAAAAAAGTTTAATTATAACAAAAGTTTTTATTATATATATATATATTTACTTTTTTTAAGGTCCAGATCGTTAATTGGTAAAAATGGACGAGGGGAATGTGGGTTTAGAGGGAGGGGGAAACACAAAACTTGATTAACTACCTTAATATTTGAAAAATCGAAAAATTTATCAGGAGTTAAGTTGTAGGTACTAAGTTTTACTGTAATTTTGTTTCTTATAATTTTTCTGTTACACTAATATTTACAGAAATATTTACAATTAAAGATATATTTACAAATTAGAGTTTGAGAAAGATGATCAAGTATTCAATTGTAGCAAACTTGATTTTCTACAACTTTACTCCTTATACATTTTTCGATTGTTTTAATATTAAGAGAGATATTTAATATTTTGTGTTTGTTTGACAAGAATATATAAAATACATGTTATTGTAAAAAATGTTGATTGTCGTTTCCATAGTAACTATAAACTATAATCGTTATACCGTTCTATTTTGGCTATTAATAAATTTAATTTTTGCAAATACTAAAGTCATATCAGATATTATATTTAATATTGATCTCACTAAAATTATGACCGCTCGAGAGTGATTTATGTATTCTAAGGAAATTCGCTAAGTTGACGTAGCTCATGCCTTACGCCTGTTTTTTTGAAAAATTCTCCAATTGATAGTATTTACAGTAGACTTTTGAAACTTTCACGATTATTTTTTAATACTTACTCTATAATTAAAAAAATATTTGCAATTATTCTCCCCAACAGATGCACTTCAAATACATTGATAAAGTTACTTAAAATTATGCGGCGTGCAAATTAAACGTAAAAATGATATGTACAATTTATTGTGAATTGTATAAAATAGTTTTTAAGAGACCATACATATATACATACTACTAGTCACAGAAGTTGCGCACTTTTAACATAGTTTTATAGTTAATTTGTGCAATTAATGATTGACTAAACTGTCGGCGTATGGACAAGAACGAAGTAACAGGCTATGCTTGTGAAGGATTTCTGCAGTTTCCCTTCATGAACTCCAGATTAATATCGGCATAGTTCCCACCAAAGTCAGCTGCAGCCGCACACCTAGGAGTGCATGTAAACAGGTGATCAACGAGTGGACAAGTGCTAAACACTGTGATCACTGGGAAAAAGCACCGCGGCAATAGCTCGGGAAAGTACTGCTTCAAAGTGCAACAAAGATGCTCTCTCTCGATGCACTGAAGCTGAACACGATGCAACTGCGGAGAGTTGCCGGATTCATTTCCGGACATTATCCCGTACGGAAGCATCTACACACAATAGGACTCCATAACGGGCCCATTGTGTGCAGATTATGTGACGAGGAGGAAAAAACATTCAGCCACATTCTCTTTGACTGCGGACCTCTAGGTTACAGCAGATACAAGATATTCGGTGCATCTCACACCGAATATATGAACCTTCAGGAAGACCCGATAAGCAAGCTCTTGGCTTTTGCCGACATATTGAAGAAGCGAATCTCGTCGGACTGAAGTAGAAGAGGGAGCACAATGGACCATATGCTCGAAGTGCAATTGTTTTGGAATTTATATTCTGGATTAATTTAATTGGTTCTTGTGTATTATAAGAACGGCCGTTACATATCAACTTATCATGTCTAACAAAAAAATATTATCCTTGCTGATTTTAGACCAGGAGATCGTGACAGGTCACGTTCTCCCATTTTATACCGTATGCCTTTTTAAGGCTTGATAATTAACCCTAAAATATGTAAGATAGACTGGTTCTTGGCTTCCCCACGCTTGCACCTCAGACAGAAAAGCGCTTTTATTTTTGTTGAGACTTTTTTGTGTTTTTCCGTGATATTATACTCCATACCTTTTTAACATAAAGTAGTACAAACAAGGTGAAGATCTAATAATTGATGGCATGCAATCCGCAACGGCAGAAAGGGCTCAAAGGGTTACGAAAAAATTCAAAAAAACAAAGGGAAATTCCGTGTTTTCAAATTGCATGCCGATGTAAAGAATTGAAGTTTTAATCACCAAAACACTCTGGGAAAATTGGCATGCACCCTTCGTATGACCAACGGTGAAAATTCTCGGGAAAAATTTGTAAACACCAGGATGTTCCAAAATAGAGGCATTCATGACGAAACTTGCACAAAAAACTGTGCAAATATCCGTGTTTTTGATTTGCATGCCATTTTGTATTTCATAAAAAAATGTTATTTCAATTAAGTGACGAAAATGGTATGCATGCAGCTACAGCACAACATACAAAAATTAAATAAACAAAAATATTTCAATTGAAAAAAAAAATCTGAAAAATTCCGTGACTTATTCTTGCATGCCGTTTTGTACTGTGTTAGTAAATATTATTTTAAGCTGAAATAAAAAATGGCATGAATGTAGCTACAGTACAACATACAAAAAGAAGTAAAAAGTTATGAGTGATCAAACATTGAAAAAATTTAACAGATTGAATTGGGTAGAGTTAAATTCATTTGTAAAGAACCCTCGAATATCGTCACAGTTTGAGTGGATCAGTCTATTTTAAAAATGAAGCGGAGGAAACATTTTTCCCCCACTTTTAATCCATTTACCATTTTACTTAGACGTGTGAAATATAACAAAATAATAATATTATAAAATAATATTAATATATATATATATATATATATATATATATATATTAGACTGTTTCAAAAAAATCTACTACTTTTTTTTGCTTTTATGTATCGAAAATATTGTTGGAAATGACGAAAAAGAGATACTGTGAAAGTTACAGCTCTTAATATTTATATTAAGAGGTGCCGCTTCGCAAATTTCAATTTCCCAATTGATTACCTTGGAGAAACTTTTCTGTTACACTTTGGAATTTCGTAACGCATCAACGAATTGTCACATTTATAAGACCGTATATTAGTAAGATCGTAGCATATTCTTGTAGGAAATTGAACGTTCTACAAAAACGTCTTTTGCAGTTTTTTGATAAACCCACTCCTTTAAAAGTTATTTGGGGTGAGAGTTAAATTCATGATAATTTGTAATATTTTTGCAATTTTGCGATTAAACTGTCAGTTTTATCAATAAATATTATCAGATTTTTTTTATTGATCAGAGTCGAGAGTTATTCGCAAGAAAATGTGAAATTTTCCAAATAATTGACTTTTAATTGATTATAAAATTAATATTCCCTCATAACGAGTAATTAATACTGCAATTGCTCTTCATTTTTTGTGAAACACTTGTTGTAATGTTCTATTAATGCAATTAATTAAATAGTTATAGAATTTGATTTTCAGTTGTAAAAATTGAATAATATTAATTTTATAATCAACTAAGTCAATTATTTGGAAAATTTCACATTTTCATGCGAATAACTCACGACTCTTAAAAAGTTAAAATAAATTCATAAAAAAAGTCTGATAACATTTTTTGATAAAACTGATAGTTTAGACGGAAAATTAGAAAAATGTTAGAAATTATCATGAATTTAACTCTCAACCCAAATAACTTTTGAAGGAGTCGATTTATCAAAAAACTTCTAAAGACCTTTTTTGTAGATCGTTCAATTTCCTACAAGAATTTGCTGCCTTATAAATATGATAATTCGTTGAGTTACGAAATCCAAAGTGTAACAGAAGGGTTTCTCCAAGGTAATCAAATGGGAAATTGAAATTTGCGATGCGGCACCTCTTAACATTAATATTAAGAGCTGTAACTTTCACAATATCTCTTTTTCGTCATTTCCAACAATATTTTCGATGTATAAAAGCAAAAAAGTCGATTTTTTTGGGAAAGTCCAATATATATATATATATATATATATATATATATATATATATATATATATATATATATATATATATATATATATATACATATATATATATATTTGGTAGCTAGTTATTTTCGGCACTAACTTGAAATAATATTTTTTAATGAAATACAAAATGGCATGCAAATCAAAAACTCGGAAATGATTCGTAAATTTTTGCAAATTTTATTATTATTTATAATACGATGGTCTTATTTAACATGTATGCCATTTGCATTCGAGAATTATTTAGTTATAAAATTAATATTTATCCTTATTAGGCGTAGTTTGGAATCACGGAAAATCTGTACTAAAAGTTAGCACAGTTTTCCCAAGAGTGTTTTAGTGATTATAACTTTAATTTTTTACATCGGCATGCAATTTGAAAACAAGGAATTTACCTTCAATTTTTTGCCTTTTTTCGTAACCCTTTGAGCCCTTTCTGCCATTGCGGATTGCTTGCCACCAACTATTAGAGCTTCAATTTGTTTGTACTACCTTATGTTAAAAATGTATGGAGTATAATATCACGGAAAAACACAAAAATTCTCAACTAAAAGAAAAGCGCTTTTCTTTATGCGGCATGCAAGCGTGCAAGCCAAGAACCCGTCTATCTTTCATATTTTAAGGTTAATTATCAAGCCTTACAAAGGCATGCGGTATAAAATGGGAGAACGTCACCTGTCACCATCTCCTGGTCTATTTAAAGTATTCATTATTGGTACTAACTCCTTCCGTGATTCGCGTACAATCCGGAATATCATCCGTAATGTAAACGTTGGTAATTTTGAGTTTATTTTTCGTTTGCATAATCATAATTTTTTTACGGTAAGCAATCATGCCAACCACGATGGGTCTCGTGTTTCATTTCTGTCCTATCCGGTGTATGAAGTCTATGCCATCTACAGAGATGTGAAAGAAAAGATTTTTCGTCAAACGATTCATTACTTTAATCTCTAATTCATTATAATTAGTTTCTCTTTTTTATCCCTTTTTCAATGATTTAAATCTTTTTGTCCTGTATTAGCATACCTTCTTTATATGTTTGCACATGTATATTAAATTTATCAAAATTATCATTTAAGTTTTCATTTACGTTTTGTATCTCACATTTAAGTTCTTTTAAAATTTCTATGACGTCTGGTTCATGTTGTAAGCTTTTATTTTTATTTTAAACTGTTTTATCGAATTTTAAACTATGTTATTATTTTCACAGATTTGTTTAACACTCAATAACTTGACAAACTCTTAACTGTCTTTTAGTGCAGGTATTTTTAAAATTGATGTTTTTATGCGTTTATTATGTAGGTACTTTAAGATTTTTTAGTTCAAAATTAATAATCCTTTTAAATAATAATTCTTCAATTTTAACTTGTTCAATGTTTGGATTATAAACGAACTATTTGTACAAAAACAAACTGTTATGCACAAAGAAAATTATTAACTGAGTAAGTTGAGGCTTTTTTATCTCCCTCTTAACTGTAAGCACTTGGTATATAAGTTGCTAAATTAACATTTATTTATACAAAATACAAAAACTATAAATGTCTTTTTAATACAAAAGTCTAAATTCAATTTTAAAGTAATTTAGTTTGTTTTTTGTTATTTCTTCCTCTTTGCTCTTTTTTGTCTTTTAAAAAATTACTGAGTTCCGTTTATGTAAACGGAAAATAACGACGGATTCAAAAATTATCCCTAAAGTACACCCTCTGTTACACTTTCAGGGTTACTAATGTTACCGTTCACAGCTAAGGTTATTGTTTCGTCTCCGGTTTATAACATATTGACAGGAGAACAAGAAGGTTTCCGTAAATTGTCATAAAGTTGCAAAAAGTGTGAAGAAGTGTGGGACAAGCACAAATCCATACCAGAATCTGTCCACAATATTCATCACCTACCTGAAGGAAGAGAACTGGTCTCCACATTCTTGACTAAGAGAGGCTCGGTCTTTATATAAAATACAAACACATTTTACTAATAAACTAGTTATGAAACAATTATGTCCAGCTGCACTTGCACTTGACTATTGATGGCAAGCAATCCATAGTGCAGCAATAAGGATCTTCTGATGTATATTTCCAGGTGATCCTCTGAGCCTCCTTTCCTTGAGGGGCAGGGGTCTCCAAGATGCAGTGTATGTACTGTATAGCACAATAAGTATCAACATAAGACACAGTAAAAGTAAAGTTTACACCATTTTTATACACTTCCTTAAGGCGTTTGATTCAGTCCACTACACTCTCTTCTGGCAGAAGTTGTATTCAGTCAAAATAAGCAGTAAAATTATAAATATTATAAAGAGTTTGTACAAGAACGCCTATTTTGGTCTTACTGTTAACGGTTCTACCAGCAGCAAAATAGGCATCAGTAAAGGAGTTTTTCAGGGTGATTCACATTTACACCTGTTATTTAATTTATTTGTCAACGACTTAAAAAATTTACGGCCGATAACCACGTCAGAGGAGTTTGGAGGAGGATTATTGGGCATTCTGCATATATCTGGTATAAACGACTGACAACCCCGGGATGGCACACAAAGCACTGAGCACACTCGATAAGTATTGTACACAGAATCAGCTTACAATCAACACCAACAAGACAAAAATGGTTGTATTTATAAAAGGGTGGTGAACTGAAAAATTTATCATTTAAATTTAACGGTGTACATGTGTTGATTATATATTGATATTGTGTCGGAGTACTTTTATCTCGGCGTCCAATATTCCTCCTCGGGTGTCTTTGTTAAGGAGGCAGATTATGCTGTAAAATGAGCCTTGGCGGCTGTGCATAGTGTTAAATATATTCTGACAAAATCGAAAATCTTGGAAAGCTTGTATACGACTGTTTGATGGCATAGGCTCAACAACACTTCTATATTATACAGAAAGTTGGAGTCTGAGGTACTTTCAAAATACAGAACGGGTCTAAAATGTATTTTCAAAACCTTAATTGGCTGGCCACAAAGCACACCAAACTACATTATCCGTTTTGAAACCGGAACAATGCATTTAGAAGTTGAGGCATTAAACAAAACTCTAACAACTTGGACTCAAAGGGAGGTACGTTTACTAAATATAACTGGGCAAGTCAGGTTCGTTAAAACCTCCAAACCCTAAACTTACATTGTTCTAATGCTGTTAAAATCATAATCTTGGAACCCAATTATAGTCCGATATACCAGGTAATTATTTCGAAAAACGACAATTATATTAAAATGAAGTGAAATTTTAATAAAATAAAATTAGCGTGTCAACTGAGAGTCTCCGGGTTACAAATCGTCAAGCTGCCTGCCAACAGCAGCATATATAAATGGAAACAAAAGGATAAGTGCAATATATGTAACCTTAAGTGTCCCGAAACATTAAGACACTTCCTTTTAGAATGTCCAATTTATTACGCTATACGTCAACACTACATACACAAATATATAAATATAGAATCAGACAACGATTTAAATTTAGTGATCCTATTTTCAAATGTAAACAAGGGAAAAATTAATGATATTTTTCATTTTGTGACCGGATCCTTAAAATTAAGAAATTTTGTGTTGGAAGAATATGAAACTAATATTTTTATTTCACATTAATATTTTGATGTTCTGTCCTGTCTCATTGCCCAGTATGGAGCACGATGAGACCTCCACACATGTTATATGTACCTGCAGAAACCTGCCGGGTGTCAGATATAGAATGTTTGGGTCCGAAACCCTCGATCCATCAATCCTGGAAGCAATCTCAGCGGAGAAGTTGTGGGCCTTCTGTGTGGAATCCGGCCTCGACAGAATCCTATAGCTTCTTCTGCTCAGAATAGCGCTTCTTACCCGGATACTTCGGGTGACAGGTTGTTCTCAAGGAGGGCACAGAGGACCTCTTGGTCTAGGTGCTAGGGACCCACTTGCGGTACCTCTCTTTCTAATTATTATTCTTGTTTTGAAATTTCTACCCATCTGCTCCATATAAACTCACCTAAAGTCTCCAAAATTTTGTTTATAGTTACCCGACTTTTTTAATTTATCCATTCTTTTCTTGTTGTTACCTAAACGGTCACCTAATTTTATCATTACGTCAAATAATATTCGAAATTTTTTTGGATACTGTACCAAAGTAGGTGATTTACTTAATAGGTTGTGCGTCTGGAACCTATCTTGGAAGAATTGGTGCTAGTGTTAAATCAAAAATTAAGGATACTAACCTCACTGTAACCAATTCAGACAAGGGCGGGTCAACCATTAATATAAACAAACTGGCCTATATTTACAAGGTTGGAGACTTATCTATAAAGAAATAGTCCAAATACTAAATATTTAGTCTATAAATAAGTTCAAAGACGAAAAAAAAGCATTAAGACCTCTTCAGCTCAATATGGGGTGGGGAACTGAATACACCACGTTTATTCGAAATAATTTCGATTGCACCACGCTTGTATGGTTTAGTAAAACTTTATAAGTGGTAGCACCATCGTTCACAGTGAACAAGTAGCGGTTCCTTGAAAATATGCCGGTAAGTGCTTGCACCGCGTTAAACGAGTCAGAAGAAATGAGGAATGTATTGTGATGGTTCGAAAATCCACATTGTCGCAGGGTTGAATGTGGGCTATTATCAACGGCAATAGTGCTCCGCACTCCATAGTTGGTTTTCGATCCATCCGTATACACGCACATGGAGTTTGTTCGAACCCTTCATTTATTGGTACGGATCCCTAACCATTTATGTTGATGTATCCTTATCCTTTCTGGTGTCTACGCGCGCGCGCAGCTGTATGCAAAAAAAAACAGATGAGTGTAGAATCAATGCAATTATTTAATAAACGTTGGATCGATTGGTATTGTTATAAAGTGTTATATATATATTTTTTTTTATTTAACATTAAAGTGATTGCAGAATAAAAGTGATTAAGTCAATAGAGACTGCAGAATAAAAGGTAGGCGCCAGTTAACTCCAAAATTTCGTTCCGTTCAAACAGAGTTACTATATTCACCGACCAGTTGATAGTAGCAGGTCCGGTAGAGCTGGAATCTGGTTTTATTTTTACGGTGAAAGCCAGGTAAAAGTGGTATCTTCCGTTAGGAATAAGTCAATGTGATACTTCGTAAAAAGTAAGCCATTTCATCTAAGCAAAATCATGAAATGAAATGGGCATGATTTGGCCTTGCCTGTACCTACGTGACTTATTTGAGAAGAATCAGGGTCCATTCAGGAAGCCTCATAGAAAATTGCAAGAGCGTCAACATACAAATATTGACGAATTGGGGCTGAAGCTGCAATGTGGTTAACCGCTATAGCAAAAAAGGTAATAGTCAGCGTAGAACACCGTTCTCTTGAAAATGAATCCCAGAGTCAGTGCCACCCACTTGGACACGACATTTTCTGCCAAACATAAACCTTTTAATGAACTGAGGTCGATATTTTTTCAGTCATTTAGCTCCGTATGATAGTTCCTGCAAAACCACAAAGTCATATCAAATGCTTTTCAAAGTCAAAGAACACTGCCACAAAGTGATGACCGAGGAGAAAAGTGATGTTAATGGTATCCTAAAGAATCACAACTTGTTCTGTTGTCAAATGGTATTGGTGGAAACCTGTCTGGTATTTACTAATTAGACTATAAGTTATAAGCTACCAGGCGAGGTATCTATTCACCATTTGTTTCAATATCTTGCTGAATGGTTGCAGCTTGATGGTCATGATGAATGTTTACCCTCTGTAAGCATCAGGATAGAAATGGATTCCCGCCATTGCTTAGGGTAAACGTTCTACCAAAAAACTTTATTCAGATCCTGTAATCTGCACTTACCAGGATATGGCGCATTCTGAGTTGTGCTCTGGTGATGTACCTGTTAACCCATTTAATGCCTTCAGTAATTCTTGCATTGTGCAATCGATGTTCTACTGAAGGGATTCATATTAGAAAAAGCCGTAAATGTATTCCGTAAATGAAATTAATCGTGTTGTTTGTGATGAGTATTGGCCTGCAAGAAATCCGGGTCATATTTTTTTAATAATCTGCAGACGTATCGGAAGTGCTCCACAAGACACATAGTGATTTCGGCAGACTGTGAGATGATTTGACCATCCTAAGCAGGCATAGCCGGCATCGGTGATGGAGAAGATTTCCCTAAAATTTCCTTTACCCTCCAACATATCTCCAGAGATGGAGTGAAAGTATTTTTTATTGCTATGTATAGTCTCTTCAAGGCTGGCAATTTTCCTGCGTTGCTTTAGTTTGTTAACCGAACTCTTAATCTCGCTAATCTCACGACATCATTCCACCAAGGAACTTTCCGATTAATGGAATGGCGGAACACTTGGTGATAGCCTGTAAAGCTACTTCAATGAAATTGTAAGACATTTTGTACAAATAATCGTGTACGTCACCCCCCCCCCCTCAACGTCGATTGGAAAACTTTCCCTAAAAGTGACACATCGGTGAGTTATATGATATTTTAATGGGTACATGGATCCCTTCATTCGATGAGCCAGGGGTGCCAAAAAAAGTCAGATAAACTGCTGACATCTCATCAGTACTCGAATTTAACTGTGTTTTATCAACGGTATTTTAAAGAAATAGGGTGCACAAACAAATTCAGGGACGGCATCCGACAGAAAACAATGGCAAGGTACTGTCGTATGCTACCCAGGACGACCACAACTGAATTTAATATGGGCAATAATATGGGGCAAAAAGAAAATTTGTAAGGAAACTGTCGCTACATGGAATGCTCGCAGTCTTTTTAAGAGCGGCAAACTCGATAATTTAATACAAGAAATTAGAGAACATTGAATTTTGATTACAGGCTTAAGCGACGTTTGCTGGACAGATAACGGAAGAATAAACAAGAGTGGATATGTGTTGTACTATTCGGGTGAAGTTCAATATTATAACGGCGTCGGATTTTTTGTCGATCAGCATGTGTAATCATCGTATCATAATGCTAAAACTGAGTACCAAACCAATCAAAACTAACATTATCCAGATATATGCTCCTACATCAGATCACAGTGATACTGACTGTAATGAATTTTACAATCAGCTACAGAAAGTGTTGGATATGAATAAAAGCTTCGAGCGTACAATAGTAATGGGCGATTTTAACGCAAAAGTTGGAAAAGAAAAACAGGAAAAAATTGTTGGAAAATTTGGAATTGGGAACAGAAATGTTAGAGAGCAATTAATTAATTTCTGCAAGGAGAATTCTCTTATTATATCGAATACTTGGTTTGAACACCCAATCAGACGGATATACACTTGGAGATCACCGGCAGACACAAAAAGTCGAATAATAAGAAATCAAATCGACTACATACTTATTAACGACCGATTCAAAAACAACATCACTAATGTGGAAACAAGACCGGGAGCTGATGTAGGATCCGACCACAATCTGTTAGCAGCAACCATTAACATCAAATTTAAAAAAACCCAAAAATTTCCCAAATCTAAAATAAATGTACTAGAATATTTAAAGTTGGATGAAAAAAACAAAAACTTCAATAAAAATGTCGCAAAATGTTTAGACAATACGCTAAATGGTAGGGCAAATGTTGGAGTGGATGTTTGGTGGCTAAAACTCAAAATGCATTTCTTATTTCAGAAGAAAAAGTCTTAGGTTGGAAAAGTCTAGATAAAAAACAGGATTGGGTGACGGAAGGTATTCTGAATTTAATGCTGGAAAGGAAAAAATACAAAAATGTAAATCCAGAGAAGTACAAACAAACACAAAATAAAATAGACAACGAAATTAAACTAGCGAAAGAAAAATGGATGAAAGCGCAATGTGATGAAATTGAAACGCTAGCAGCCTTGCATCAAGACAAGAAACTGCATCAAAAAGTTAAAGAGATATGTGGAAAATTTTCGAAAACATATGTTATACGAAACATAGTCGATAAAAATAAACAACTAATTCGAGACAAGGGAGAAGAGATAGACAGTTGGACTGAATACATTTCAGAACTATATCATGATGAAAGAGAAACATTGGATGACGGCAGTTATATACAACTAAATGCCGAAGAAGAAGGGTTACCAATACCGATGTGATACAGTAAAAGCAGAATTCGTTTAGTCATTAAATGAAATCAATACGACTGAACTTCTTAAATTATTTAATAAAATTTAAGACACCGATAATCTGTTTTTTATCCGCTCCCTAAAAAAATCTCCTCTCAAGACTGTGACGATTATCGCATTATAAGTATCATTAGCCACGCAGCAAAAATCCTATTTAAAATAATTTCGAATAGAATTAAAAAAAAAAGTTCATCTTAATATTAGTCAATTTCAAATTGGGTTTAAAGCTCGGTATAGGCACACGAGAGGCTATTTTCAGTTTAAAAATGATCCTCGAAAGAGCTCGTGAAGGTAACCAGCATGTTAATGTGTGTTTTATTGATTATAAGAAGGCGTTTGATAGTATAAAGCACGATTTTCTCATTGAAAATTTATGCAACGTAGGAATAGATAGAAAATTGATTAATTAATATTAAAAACATCTACTACAACCAAGAATCAGCAGTACAGGTGAAATCTGAGAAAACACCATGGACTTCAATAAAAAAAGCGTTCGGCAAGGTTGAGTATTATCACCGTTATTGTATAACTTGTATAGTGAACAAATCATGAAAAAGGCTTTGGAAAATGTAAATGAAGGCATATAATTCAACGGACAAACTATTAACAATATGCGTTATGCCGATGATACGGTTTTAATTGCGGACCTTCAAAGTATCATAAATAATGTAGTTAACTATAGTAAAGGTGCGACAAATAAACATAAAATATAAAAATACATCCATAAAATTAAACAGATAAATATCTTGGTGTAATTTTTAACAGTGCTCATATCCAAACAATCGAAATCAAAACGAGAATAGGTCAGGCAAAAACAGCCTTCTATAAACTGGAAAGACTTTTGTGCAATCATAAATTAAACAAAAAATTAAGAGTGCGGTTTCTAAAATCGTATGTTTGGTCTATTTTGTTATATGCGTGTGAAACATGGACTTTAAAAGATGACGTAATTAAGAAAATAAATGCATTTGAAATGTGGTGTTATCGGCGAATGTTAAACATTAAATGGGCGGATTATGTGACTAATGATCAATTGCTGAAAATAATACAAGAAAAAAAGTCACTATCAAAAGTAATTATAAAAGACAGTGTTCTTACTTTGGCCACATAATGCACTCCAAAAAATATAAAGTGCAACAACTTGTTTTAATGGGTAAACTCAAGCAAAAAAGATCCAGAAGTAGACAAAAAATATCTTGGTTAAAAAAACATCACACACTGGGAAAAAATCATTGAAGTTATCAGAATTATTCAAGATAGAATAAAATGGAATCAAGTGGTCTCCAACGTCCTCTAGAGGATATGGAACTCATCATTATCATTTAAAAGAAACTCATGTTTGACTCATCCAAAAAACTTTCGATCAGTCTCCCATGTGCGTCGTTTTGCTCACAATGGACTATGGACGTTAAATTCAGCTATTTTAAAAAATTGTTATGAAAATTACAACATCACACTTGCCAGATCTTCGATATTCAAATCAAAGAATGGTAGGTAGATTTTCTAGATTGTGAGTTCGAGCCACCCATATGTTCTTAAAACGCTAGCTTGTAGGGGGTATCGAGGTGACTACCCTGGTAATAGTAGTTTTCCATTATTAATTTTAATGCAACTTCCTTGCTCAAATATCTGATAGAACATCATGCCGGAGGAAGGTATAACCAAAAAGAGCATATGGTTTCACCGGTATTAGATGTGTTTCCTGTAAGCATACACACAGAAGTATATGTTCCGCCAGTAGCATATATAGCACATATTTAGGTAATTTAATACCATTGCATTGGTTGCCCTCGGTTATTGTGGGATCATTTCCTGGGTTTCACCTTCGGGTAACCTTTCTTTCATCTTTCTGCTTGTTCTCCCGACCATCACGTTACCACGTAGAAGATACTTGCCCTTTTATCATGTTTCGAGGATTTTCGAGTACATCTTGTGTGCAAAGGTACTCCCTGGAGATATTTTAGCCATAGCCCTGACTTTGGTGAGCTCAGCTCCACCTGCAGAGCCGGCTCACGCCGTTATATGGATGCAGGTGGACAACCAACCTCTTTCGATGTAGCGAGTAGACTTTTCGATTTCCACCTCCAAGGTTGTGGCGATATTTTTATGATGGACTTCTCTCCTTTTCAAATTTTGTTTCGGAAAGACTTTAATTTGTCCCTCCTTGGAATGTTGATAACCTTTGGAGGTCTTTCTGCCGCTTGGAGTTCTTGCTGACCTAGAAGCGTTACCAGGTTCTCGCTCCCCCCTCCCGATGATTTTGTATTAACCAGGGCGTCACTCGGGCTAACTTTTGCGAATAGTGGTTTGTCTGTTTTAGTTTGGGTAGTATTGTTTTATAATATAAATATATATTTGAAAACCAACCATCGTGTGCAAAGCGGCGACCCGACTTCCACAATACCAGACTCGGAATACACGGACGGATTGGAATTCGCCTACAAGCGAGCAATCCAAATTCTGACCTCGGTGTCCATGGCACCCAATCGTACAAAAAATTGACATGACTGCTGGATAAGTATCGCACTTCATGCCTCGGCAGCAGCTCACAACATATCTCGGAGAACCGAGGCTCCATCCTCACCTCCCACGACCACTACTCCCAGAAGGAATACACGAGACCGCCAGTTATGTAGTCTTAATGTCGGACTTCGTCGGGCGGATGTTATATGCCGACAAGTATTGTTTGGACAATGCACGGGCATCGCACACCAAAACCAACGAAGGCAGCTGCCAGAGCTTCACTTCACCATTTCTTTTCCGACAGATGTGCACGAAGGGTTGGACTTCTACACGTCTTAACTATTATTATTACAATTCCTTTTATTATTTATTTTGTTTTTAATCTGGGCAAAGTATTATTATTATTATTACGTTATATTTTTTTTTTTCATTTTATTATTTTTCCTTTTTTTTCATTTTTTTTAAAGAGACCTACCGCTTGAAATGTCAAGTGACGGTGGGCTATTTTTTTCGTTATGATATAACACTGTTGTTTTATGTATGTTCACCTTTTTTAATCGACAAAATATACAAAATGCACAAAAGTTAACTTTAGTTAGTTTTATATGAAACTATACACTTTTTTTTCATGAAATATTACACAGTCAGTATTATATATTCACAATTATACACCATGTAATTAATATTTACGGTAAGGTTTAATGCGTATCATTTTTGTCGCCCATCCTCTATATCAATTGCTTTTTAGGTTAGAGAAAACTCTTCATTACAAAACTATATAATTAAATAGAAAATTTCTAATTCTGTGAATTGATGATATGTTTACTGATAACTTTTTTTTTTAATCAGTAGGTACGTAGGTAATTTTTTTTAAATTGAATTTACAATAATTGCATGTTATAGTTTGATTACACAATTAAAAATTTAAATTGATTATTATGATATTTCAATAAGCTCTTTGTTTTGGATTCGATTCACAACTTTAATTAAATGAAAAATATATTATTTAAGAAAATGAAAAAATTAAACTCTTATAAATGTGAACGTTTGTCAATCGGTTTTTGATGCGGGTTTCACCAACGGTTTACTATTCTACAGAACAACATAAAGAATAGTTTAATAATTTTTTGTTTCATGCATCTGAGCTTTGTGGTACAATCTATCCTTTATACGTACGCAGATAAGGGAAATTTTATGAACAAAAATATTTATATCATTAAAACAGAACTTTGAAACATCTTTTATACTATACTTTTGGTGTAAATGCGCACATTTTATATTTCCACCAGAAATAATGAATGCATGAAAAAAATCTAGAACATATATGTTTGTTTAATGACATTGTTTAATGAGTAGTTTTTCATATTTTGCAGTGTTTAAGGATGTTCCAGCATACTACCACTTTTCGACAGATTTTGCTCATTTTTTTCACAGGCTAAAAATAACGTTTTCTAATAAATCCCGAAGTTTCAGAATTTTTGACCATTTAGAACGCGAGACAATTAATATCAAAGTTATGATTCTCTCTCACTCTCATTAGAAGCATGCCAAACATCATGGCCGCCCATCTATTATCTGTTGTATTAGAAAAAATACTCGACAGAATTAAAAATAAAACTAGGAGAGTAATGCAAAATATTTATTATATAAATTTAAAAAAGAATCGTGTGTTACCGTTTTGTTTTCGAAATATAAAAGTTTAAAATTAATTTGTTTCTTCAAAATAACATTATTTTGTATATATGAACAGTGTATTTGTCAATGTGTTGTATATGTGTGTTTATGTATTTGTGCTATAATAAAATCAAACCGGTTTTTTGTCCTAATTATATAAAACAGTGCTGGAACGTCCTTAAAAGGTATATTATACTACGCGGCACGAACACATGGAACAAAAAAATATATATATTTTAATACTTTTATTTAAAAAAGAAAGAAATAAAAAAAAATTATTATTCAAATAGAAAAATGATTATTTGTTGAGCTCCTTGTTGGAATGATATTTCGAGCTTATGTTTTAGGATAATTTGTGTATAGTGAGAAAATATTTATAAAGCAATGCATTATCCAAATTCTCACAAGATGAAAAATCTATGGTTTGAAATCATACGAATTAGGGATGATTGTAAACATGGTATTTCTTTCGAAAAGGATTGCTCAAAAAATGTTATACACCATTCAATAATAAATTTTGGACTAAATTGAATCAGCGATTCGAGTGAAAATTTCTCGAACAGTTTTTTTAAACGCTTAATTATTTTTGTTTATGATATCTATAAATTACTTAAAATTGTATCGATATTAATCAATCTTTTCTATTATTTAAGCTATACTACTCAGGAACAGTTGGTATCTTGGAAATTAATAATTTAATAATTTTTTTTAAAATTATTCTCATTACTCAAATTTGATTGATTTTCATCACATTTTACTCTGTGTAAGTACTGGGTAGTGTGAGGCGTAAAATAATTTTCAGTGAAAATATATTAAAAAGGCACAACTATAGTAAACAACATATATAACAGAAAAAAATATTACATTGTTAATAAGAAAAAATTGTTGTTTGGAAATAATATATTATGTGAAATCATAATATTAGATTGATGTAAATAACAGTCAATATTATGTTTTCTGAATAAAATGTGGCATAAATGTTTAAACACAATGATGATTTGCGCTCTGTTGCATTATGACAAAAAAAGCTATAGGGCATAATAGTGGCGTGCTGCCATCTATTAACACAATCACTCTTCATGCACCAGATATAATTGCAGATTATATATATTACTTAATGTTCTGTATACAATACCCCACACTTATTCAAACTGAATATACCCAATATGCATATACTACTAGATACACTCCCGTTCATAAAAATTAAACCACAGTAGGTCACATCCTGAGAGTTTATATTACTGAATATATGTATATTACATACAATAACACTGAGAATGTTTTAACTGTTTCACTTTTTATGAACGGGAGTATAAATACTAAATTTGTAGGAAACTAATACAAAAATGCATTTATTACACAAATGTACCTCCGAGAGGTTTCACAACAATTTGTGTGACGACTAAGCCTACGTTTTGAATACACTTTTAATTGACTCTAAAATATAGGAATATGTAAAGTGAAAATATTGAAAATTTTCTCAATTTTACAAAATAAATTTCGGGGTTAATCTGCAATAAAAACTGATATTAGACTCAAATAAATAAGCACCATTATATAATGCATAGTGTAATATGTAGTAACAAACTGGCAATAGGATCCATTGAAACAAGTGAATGTTATTATTACGATATTGATTATGTCATATAGAAAGGAACTAAGACGTTCACGGATTTTTATTGCAGGAATCCGTCAATGGGTAATTTAAGAAGAAAAAACCGCGGATAGGGGTCAAAAAACACCTTTTTCAGTTTCTTTAATATATCTCGCAAAGACAGCAAAATTTCGATAAAATTTAAATGAAACTTATCGAAGAAGCTTATTAAAAACATTAAAAATTTTTTTTTTTTGCCAAAATGTTGAATCAAAAAGAAAACAAAATTCGTTTGGCAGGAGCCGCGTCAACCGAGCGAATTTTCTCAGACTACAACAATTGATTCTCTAGCGGTCACAATTATGGTCTAATGTAATGTGTAATGTCTTATCTAATTATTAATAAATTGCGAAAACAAAGAGAACAAAGAGAAAAAACAAAACACAAAATATATGTATATATATATATATATATATATATATGTATATATATATATATATATATATATATATATGTATATATATTTATATATATAAATATAATAAAATATACATATATAATTTTAAAAACATACTAAAAAAACATTTTCACATATTAAACCAAATTTTTTCTTACATTTAATCAAGTTACCCCTCATTTATTTTTTCGGTAAATAGTTTGGTAAATAGATCGGTCCATTCTTCCATATCATCACTTTTTAGAAGCAACTATTAAATGAAGTCTAGAGCTATTTACTTTGCTCGTCCTTACTCTCATATCATCACTTTTTAAGAAGAATGAACTATTACATTAAGGATTTATCCGAAAACTCGGCCATTTCTTACATTTAAGTTTTTGATCGGATGTTAATTTTATCAAAACAAAAACGAAAAAGTTTTCCATTTCCCGATGTAAATTTCATAGTTTGATAATTTTCCTTTCGGTTTTGGCACTATAATAGTATGTCATATATCAACTTTTAAGGACTCATGGCCTAGGCCCGGGAATTATGATATGTTCCCAAAAATTATGGGCGTTCCCGCTATTTTACGCTTTTTGAACCGAAATAACTTTTTAACCGTTTATTTCTTAACGAAAAGCAAAAACTCGTTCTTTTATAATTCCTTAAATAGCTTATATTCTAAAAGTTCTCTTCGTTCAGAAGAAAACTCGGGGTCAAATCGGCTCTGATTTTTCCATAAGTAATAGTGATGTAAGCGCGAAGGCAAAAAACCCCTTAAACTTGTCCTATCGCACTACCGTGCTCTAGATACAAGTAAAATAGTGATTTATTTACTGAATAAACATTAAGATTTAAAATCCCTCTATGGCTTCCATACTAACTTTTTAACCCGACTTCAAAAATGAGGATGGTTCTCGATTTCGATTTTCTCAAACTCTAATGTGAATAGAGATATTTAGAATTTTAACTTTCAATCTTTAATTGAAAATATTTCTGTAAATATTAGTGTAACAGAAAAATGATAAGAAACAAAATTACAATAAAACTAAGTACCTACAATTTAACTCCTGATAAATTTTTCGATTTTTCAAATATTAAGAGAGATAGTCAAATTTTTAGTTTCCCCCTCCCTCTAACCCCCCATTCCCCTCTTTCGATTTTACCCATTAACGAACTTGACCTTGAGAATATCAAAAGCGCCTCAAATACCAAATTCCATTCCAATCGGAATAAAACTGTGGGTGCTAGAGAGCCCACAGACATTTTGAATAGTATGTATATATATTATATATATACTAGCTGACCCGACAGACGTTGTCCTGTCTTAACTATGAATATATAATTATAAATGGAATAATTAACAAAAACTAATAATTTATGATACACGACATTCTTAGATTTATTTTCTAGCGACTTCATCAATTGTTGGCGCATTAAAACGTCTTGCGTGTTGTGCCGCAGGCGTCTTATCGGCATTGATGACATGCGGTCTAATGCGGTCGTGCGGTCACAATTGGTCTTTTCACTGAAGTGTTGTGTGCACAACGCTGATCGACTTGTCTTGCTGAATCGCCCAAAAACTAAATCTGCAGAAATTTGTAGTCACTATCCCGCGCTCACAATAAGGGAATAGTGACTACCTGTTAGATGATATATTTGACCCTGAATCTGCATAGGGACACAGATAATAAATAAATGTAATAAAGGATATTGTATAGCGAATTGTTTGTACCACCATTTGGCTCTCCCATGTTTCTCTCAAAAGCACTCCCATTCCACCATTAACAAAGATAAGAAACAAAATTATAGACTTTGTACCAACAACTTAATAAGTAATTCTCATAAATTTTTCGATTTTTCGAATATTAAGGGAGACATGTTAAATTAAGCGTTTTCCCGTCACTCTATATTTGAATAAATGTACTCATATTAAGGCAAGCTAAATAATGGATGGAAATTTTTAGTTAAATTATTCAAAGAACATAAAATAACATTCAATAGTAGTAGTAGTAGTAGAATAAGTATATTTTAGCATCAATATTTTACATAACTTGTAGTACAACACATCTTAAAGTATAGTTCCTAGCCTATGCTTTACCTATAATATATCATCTTATTAAATTATATACATCGAGATTATAGAATCGTTTTAACATCGTTTAGAAATGGGAAAAATTTAATACAAAAACCATTGACATAAAACTTAACCTAGATTGGATGGATAAGCCATCCCTGAAACTAAACTTAAATAGAAATACGAAAAGAAAAGAAAAGATAATATGTAAAATTTAGAAAACAACAGAATTAGTTGTAATCGAGATCATGTGGCATGCAGAATCTTTTCCCGAAGAGCAGCGTATTCGGGTCAAATTGACCCAGTACGTTGATTTCCGGGAAAGGATTTTCGCGGGAAGATTGGAAAAAGGATTTGGAGGTAGTTTGGATAAACTTACGGAGAGTAGGATGTCCAGTTTCAACGTGGAGAGTTTCAGACGGATATCTCAGGGGTTTTTTCGAAATCGCCCGAAGACAACGATTTTGAAATTTTTGCATTGTCGCAAGGTGCGAAGGAGCAACGTTTGACAATAATGGGGCTGCGTACGTGAGTACGGGCCGGATACATGACTTGTAAAGTCGATGTTTTAAATGTTCATCCAGCTTGCTCTTGGTGTTGAGTAACGGGTATAGTCCTGCAAAGGATGCGTTTCCAAGAGCAAGATGCCTTTTGGCGGCTTGTGCCCAATTCAACTTCCTTTGAAGAGTTATTCCTAGATACTCAACACTTTTAGATTGCCGGATTTCAGTGTTAAACATCTTCAATTCAAGTGGGTAGGAGGAAAATTTATTCCTTCTAGCAAACAAAACGGACTGAGTCTTCGTGGGATTTATCTTGATTTTCCATAGCTTGAAATAGTTTTCAAGCCTGGATAGATGGGTTTGGAGGCAACTCGAAATAGCTTTCGGTTGCCAAGAAGAACAATAGATTGCCGTATCGTCGGCGAAGAGGGCTGCTTCAGTAGCAGGATCCTTCGGGATATCGTTGATATAATATAAAAAGAGTAGGGGTCCAAGCAGGGAGCCTTGAGGGACACCAGCTTTGAAACGGTATTGGTTCGATTTGCTTTGTTGGATATGAATTTGGGATTTTCTGTTTGATAAATATGAAATCAGGAATTTCAGGATATAGGTTGGTATATCGAGTTTGGATAGTTTATGGATAAGTCCATCGTGCCAATGTGTATGTAAAAAAAATTAATTAATTAGTATGTGTATATAAAAAATTATTAATGGGTATTTAGTTTAAAAAAAAATGGTGTTTAGTTTTTTTTTTAAAAAAAAACTAAACACTTTATTGAAAATAATAATTGAATTATCAATTATGTGTGTATGTAAAAATATACCACACTTTATAGAAAACTAAACACCGAATAGAAAATAATTGAATTATCAATTATTTTCATAAAGTATGAAATTAAATTAATTTAGGAATTTTAATTAAAAAGTTATTATGATGTATTTTTAAAAAAAATAATGAAAACTAAATATACGGTACTTTAGAAAAAAAAATCCAAAGCAGAGTATTGTATGTGGAATTATGAAAATTAGAAAACGATCGGTACTAATGCCATACACGTAAAATTAAAAAAAAACACGTTGAACCGAAAGTCTTTCAATAAAAGCTGGGCCCATTTTAAAAGATAATATAGAGGTAGTAAGATCTTTACTATCCAGTAAGTGTCTTAGTTATCGACAAGTGATTCGAATCTGAAAAAAAAAATAAAAGGTACAAAAACGCGAACAAAACAAATATATTTTAAAATAAAATATATATTTGAAATAAATAATTTCTAATGTAATATACTGATAGTACAACTATCCTTAGAACACTAACATTGGTTGTACAAGTTATTAAAACAAAGATTACGTGAATATGTGCTAAATAGAATTATAGTAAAAGAAAACTACAGTAAAAAAAAATATTTTCAAATATGTCTGATTTGCAAAATATAAATATGGATTACAAATTTAATTCAGATACATACTTGTATATATAAAGAGACATTACGCTTCTGTAAAGAAAAAATACACGGCCAAAAAAAAACCAAGCGTATACAAACAATATAGTTATAAATTGAAAAGTCAAATGCATATTCACATAAAATATAAATTGTACACCAAAAGTGTGTATAGAGTGTGTATTGAATTGTTACAAGCTTGAGAGACCACAAGTTTTTGAATAGTGAATTAAATAAATTGTACAAAAAAAAAATATACTTAGATACAATCAGATAGAAACCATTAATTCGCCCATTCGATATTTCAGCACAATCCATAAAAAAATATTCAACTTGTAAATTGAAGAAATAAAATTTTTAAATACCATCTAATTAATTGATGTGAATCAACTAATTTTTGTAACTATTTTTTTGTGTGACTCTACTGAGAGAAATACTTTTGGTAATTAGACTGAGCGAAGTACGTTCTGTAACTGAACTGAAAGAAGTATTAATTCAAACTGATTTTAAATATGTGCTGAAATATTAAAGTAAGCTTGTATATACGCAAGTCATTTCTAATCTAAGCAAGAGCCTGTTGAAACTATGCAAATTCTCAACTAGCATAAGGCAATAATTATATAAATTCTTTGAATAATAAAAATATGAAAAAATATCAATAATAAATTTTTATACAGTGGAGTATTAAAAAAAATTATTCTCCACTCCAGGGGGCCAAAAAATTAGCGACATGCTAATTGGAAAATATTAAACCAAGAATGACATGAATAGATGAATAAAAAAAATCTTACAAATGTGGATTAGACGTGAAGATTTAAACACATTTAGATGTTTAATTAGGATGCAGTAACGTTACCATTCCCTTGATATCCTCTGAGATAGTATGGCCGAATGTTGTATATCGACATGCCGAAGGTTTTCTTATTGGATTTTGGAGCTTTTAGCCTAACTGAAGTTGGTGTAGTGAACTTTATTATCTTGTACGGTCCATTGAATTTTGAAGCGAATTTAGGTGCGATATTCTTGTTCATATTCGGAGCCAAGTTTTTAACCATGACCAATTGACCCACTTTATATTTAGACAGCGTTGGTTTATTTAAAGTCTGGTTGACTCGTTGTTGGTGAGCAATCTTTAACGCATCTTGTATATGTGCTTGTGATGGTTTAGCAGAACTCGTGATTAACTCAGTTAATTCGTTTATAATCACAAACGGCGTCAATAACTTTCTACCAAAATAAACTTCAGCTGGTGTTGAGTCGATTGTATTTTTGTAGGAGTTATTGTAATTGAAAATTACAAAACTCAAAAACTTAGACCAATTTTTATGTTGAACAGAATATTCTTTGAGAATGCATCCTAAATTATATTTTATCTGTCGATTGAGGCACTCGCTCTTGTTCGAAGATGGTGTATAGCTCGAACAGTAGGCAGCTCTAATACCATTATTAAATAAGAAGGTTTTCCACTTGATCGACGCAAAGGCTGGTCCGTTGTCGGCTACAACAACCGTCGGATATCCATTTTGCAGGAAAATCTTCTGTATCAGTGAAATGGCAACGTCACTGGTCTGCCTTTTACATGGAAAGGCGAAAGCAAATTTTGAAAATCCATCTACAACAGAAAAAATATATTTAAAACCTTCACTTGATCTAATAATAGGACCGATAAAGTCGACGTACAAAGTATGTAGGGTATACTCCGGCACGGAACTACTCAACTGAACCCTATCGTTACGTGTATATGGCCTTATAGCCTGGCACACTTTACAGGTTCTGACATAGTCCCTTACTTTCGCATAGAGGTTTTTATAGTAAAATATTTTACTAATTTCACGGAATGTTTTAATTACTGAATTATGCGCAGCATACTTGGAATCATGATAATATCGAAGAACGTAATCGAGTAAATTATCTGGTAAAAATATACGTTTTAGTCGATTCCTTCCGACGAACTTATAAATTAACCCATCCTTTATGCAAAAATTAGGGACATTCATCTGAGCCTTAAGGTTTTGATAAATGATTTTACATTCGGGAGAGTTACGTTGCTCGTTTTTAACAGAAAGGTAATCAAAATTTGTATTAGCTAAAACGTTAATAAAGTTCAGTTGCGCATTGTTCCTGATTTCTTCATTCACCGATTCTAAGTCAGTTTGATCCAAAGTATTGGTTATCTTTCTTAAAAGGTTTGCATAACCTGGATCATTGCTATGCAACTCTTTAACTTTAATGAAATTTTTGCCTGAATCTTGATTTGAATCAGTAAATTTGTTCACTATTAAATGGTCAGTTTCGTATAACCTAGATAGAAAATCGGCCATATTGTTCAATTTGCCCTTAATATGTTCCGGGGTAAAGTCATATCTCGAAATTTTAAGGATCCACCTAGATAATTTATTAAATTTATTGGGGGTATTAAAAATCCACAATAACGACCTGCAATCAGTCTGTAGAGTAAACTTGCGGTCGGTTAAAAAATCTTTAAATTTATCTAGGGCCGTCACTACTGCGAGAAGTTCTAATTCATGACTGTTATATTTTAATTCGGCTGGATTCAATTTTCGAGAACAGTACATAATGGGGTGCAAACCGTCATCATACTTTTGAAGTAATACCGCGCCCAGACCAGTAGCTGATCCGTCAGTTTGTAGCACAAAAGGTTTGTCAAAATTAGGATGTTTTAAGACAGGCGCACTTACTAAAGATTTTTTTAAAGTAGAGATTGCATCAAGATGAACCTTAGTAATTTTGAACCTTACACCTTTCTTTTTTAAATCGTTTAACGGAGCTACAATCTGACTGAACATGGGAATATAGCGGGAGTAAAAAGCCGCAGCCCCAACTAGACGCATAACTTCTTTGACGTTTTTTGGAGTTGGCATGTCATTGATTGCTTGCACCTTAATAGGGTCTATAAAGCGTCCGTCAGCGGATATTACGCTACCCAACAAACGTACCCTCGACATACAAAATCGAGCCTTAGAAGGATTAATAGTGATACCGATAGACTTTATTTTAGTGAACAAGAGATTCAGGTGATTTAAATGTGATTCAATGTCGGGTGAATGTACAATTAAATCGTCATAATAAATAAGAAGAAATTTATGACGAAATTCTGCGAGACTGGAATTTAAAAAACGAGCTAATGATTGACTAGCCACCTTTAGCCCGAAAGGCATGGTATTGTACTCAAACAGACCATATTGTGTGACGATCGCGGTGACATGTTTCGAGTCATCTGATAATTTTATCTGATGAAAACTGGATTTCATGTCGAGGAGTGTAAATACTTTCGAATTACCTAAGCTAGCGAAAATATGAGCCATACTGGCTGAACTCATCGGATCAAACTCTATATGTTTGTTAACAAACCTATAGTCAGCGACTAACCGATAAGAATCGTCTTTCTTTTTAACAAAGAAGACGGGTGAGCTATAATTAGAGTTCGAAGGAGAAAGTACCCCTTGTGTAACAAGCTCTTGAACATGCTCGTCCAAAAGTTTGGCTTTATCGGGTGCCAGATAGTAAGGAGCTTTACAAACCGGAATGTTATCGATTAACTTAATTTTATATTCAAAACCCTTGGCAAGACCAGGAACGTCAGAAAAAATCGATTTAAAGTTTTGAAGAAGTGTTTGCAACACTTTGGTTTGTTTGCTATTAAGATTTACTTTCGCTTCGACAATGGTATTAATAATTCGATTATTATTACAAAAACCCGAAAACGGTATTTCAACATTAGGATGAAAATAAAATTTGATCGTCGACTTAAAGAAGTCCAAAATGATGTTGCAATTTTTAAGTGTGGCAACACCTAAAATTACCTCAAACGGTAATGAATCTACTATAAAAAAAGTTTGAGTCCATGAAAAATTAGCCAATTTAAAATGAAGTTTCGCAGTTAAATTACATTTTAAAAAATTATTTCCCGGCAAAGAAATAGTTTTATCAATTGATTCGGTGACGATGTTTCTATTGTTAGCTTTTAACTTGTTAAAAGTCGCAGTTTTAATAGCATTAACAGTAGCACCGGAATCAAAAAGTGTTAATAAAGGATAACCTTGAATAAAAATGGTTTGTAGAGGTAAAATAGTATAATTTAAAATAACATCATTAATAAGAAACTTGGGGTCTATTGCGAGTTTTTTGGAACCGTAGTACTAACATTTATATTATCCTTCTTTCTTTTAAAACAATATTTAAAATTGTGATTAGTACCTTTACAGAAGGTACAAAAAAATTTAGAGTCATTATGCGTATTTTGAATTGAAGTAACGTTTACACTGACGGGTGTTGTAGTTATTCGCGCTTGAATTTCCTCAATTTTAGTGATTAGTTGATACAAATCTTTATAAGTATCGGGAATTTGATATAAACCAAGAATAGATAGTACAGAATTATTGGCATGAGCAAAAATAATTTGTATGATTTCAGATTCAGATGAATCATTAAGTAGGATGTTCGCGAATTTTATTATTGAAGGAACAAAAGTCGAAAATTTTTCAGTGTCAGGTTGATTTCGCCGGACCAATCTATCAATTAATAACTGTTTAGTCAAAGGTGGAATATAAACTTGTAATAAATTATGTTTAATATTTTGCCAAGACAAAGAGTCAGCCAAACAAGTAGACCAAAATGTTTGTGCGTTCGAAGCACACCTATTGATTAAAGATTTCAAAAGAACGTCTATAGGTAAAAAATTAATATCAACTAAATGTTGAGTATCGACAATAAACTGTATAATATTTTCTGGAACCGAAATGTCCAGAATAGTGATTTTATTTATAAAGGAATCAATACTCGGTTTAGCAAAAAAACTAAAATTTGAAGTTAATTGATCTGAACCAGTGCTATTACTTGATAGAGTAGTTGTAATTGTTGCCAAGGCATCGGTAATGCTACTTATCTGTTTGCTTTGATGTTGTATTTGTTGCTGTACATCCGAAACGTGCAGCACTGACGCATGGAACTGTTGAGCTGTAGTCTGCATCTGCGTAGTTATAGCCGCTAAGTTAACCGCTGATACTTGATGAGGCGTGATGAATAAGTCATCTGGTGAAGCTGGAGGATCGTCATCTCCTGGGGTACCTGGTGTATTACGAGTTGTTCTCGGCATAATGAAAATTTAAACCACAAACAAAATAGAAGAAAGAGAAAAAAATTAGTACTAAGTTAAATATAATTATAGAATTAAAGAAAATGTAAAAGATATAAATGTATAAATATAAAGAAAAAATTATAATCATTTCAACTTTCAAAAAGAATTTCAGAATCACAAGTCGAGCTTTGTGAAAACTATCGAAAACAAAAGACACATATGGATATTTGCTCTGCTTCCATATGTGTATGTAAAAAAAATTAATTAATTAGTATGTGTATATAAAAAATTATTAATGGGTATTTAGTTTAAAAAAAAATGGTGTTTAGTTTTTTTTTTAAAAAAAAACTAAACACTTTATTGAAAATAATAATTGAATTATCAATTATGTGTGTATGTAAAAATATACCACACTTTATAGAAAACTAAACACCGAATAGAAAATAATTGAATTATCAATTATTTTCATAAAGTATGAAATTAAATTAATTTAGGAATTTTAATTAAAAAGTTATTATGATGTATTTTTAAAAAAAATAATGAAAACTAAATATACGGTACTTTAGAAAAAAAAATCCAAAGCAGAGTATTGTATGTGGAATTATGAAAATTAGAAAACGATCGGTACTAATGCCATACACGTAAAATTAAAAAAAAACACGTTGAACCGAAAGTCTTTCAATAAAAGCTGGGCCCATTTTAAAAGATAATATAGAGGTAGTAAGATCTTTACTATCCAGTAAGTGTCTTAGTTATCGACAAGTGATTCGAATCTGAAAAAAAAAATAAAAGGTACAAAAACGCGAACAAAACAAATATATTTTAAAATAAAATATATATTTGAAATAAATAATTTCTAATGTAATATACTGATAGTACAACTATCCTTAGAACACTAACATTGGTTGTACAAGTTATTAAAACAAAGATTACGTGAATATGTGCTAAATAGAATTATAGTAAAAGAAAACTACAGTAAAAAAAAATATTTTCAAATATGTCTGATTTGCAAAATATAAATATGGATTACAAATTTAATTCAGATACATACTTGTATATATAAAGAGACATTACGCTTCTGTAAAGAAAAAATACACGGCCAAAAAAAAACCAAGCGTATACAAACAATATAGTTATAAATTGAAAAGTCAAATGCATATTCACATAAAATATAAATTGTACACCAAAAGTGTGTATAGAGTGTGTATTGAATTGTTACAAGCTTGAGAGACCACAAGTTTTTGAATAGTGAATTAAATAAATTGTACAAAAAAAAAATATACTTAGATACAATCAGATAGAAACCATTAATTCGCCCATTCGATATTTCAGCACAATCCATAAAAAAATATTCAACTTGTAAATTGAAGAAATAAAATTTTTAAATACCATCTAATTAATTGATGTGAATCAACTAATTTTTGTAACTATTTTTTTGTGTGACTCTACTGAGAGAAATACTTTTGGTAATTAGACTGAGCGAAGTACGTTCTGTAACTGAACTGAAAGAAGTATTAATTCAAACTGATTTTAAATATGTGCTGAAATATTAAAGTAAGCTTGTATATACGCAAGTCATTTCTAATCTAAGCAAAAGCCTGTTGAAACTATGCAAATTCTCAACTAGCATAAGGCAATAATTATATAAATTCTTTGAATAATAAAAATATGAAAAAATATCAATAATAAATTTTTATACAGTGGAGTATTAAAAAAAATTCTTCTCCACCAAACCGTATCGAAGGCTTTTTCGATGTCCAAGAGGACCATGTCTGTGGATTTATTCCAGTTAAATCCGGTAGCAATGTGGTCAGTGAGTCGGTGAAGCCGACTGACTGTTGAATGGTTTGACCTGAAACCAAACTGTTGGGGGATAAGCTGTCTGTGGATATCTTCATGCGACTGCAGCCGGTTCAAAACTACTTTCTCCATGACCTTGCTGAGAGATGGCAGCAAGCTGATAGGTCGGTAGCTTGAAGGTGACTTAAGTTGCTTCTCCGGCTTCGGAAGCGCTAAAACTTTAGCGGATTTCCAGAGGTCAGGAAAATAACCAAGTCTCAGGCACGCAGTATAGATATAACTGAGCTGCACTACCGTCTTTCGAGGAAGATAGCACAACATTAGTTACACCATCATCACCAGGGGCCTTCCTACACTTAAGTTTTCTTAAGATATTTGAAACCTCACGGGGTGACACCCATTCGACATCGATGGGGTTAATGACGGAAGAACGAACATTTTCCAAGGATTCGGACACCAGGCGGGCCGTTTCTTCGTCGTGATATTCGTCGCCATCAGTTAAGCTGTGCGCCTTAGAGAAGATGTCAGCAAGAAGTTGGGCTTTGTCAGAATCTGAGTAAAGGTACCCGTTTTCTGACGAGAGAGGGGGCAGTCTGTTGGAACGTTTACGCAAGCATTTTGCAATTTTCCATACATTATTGTCACGAGTGGTCAGAGCCGAAATCCTCTCGTCCCACATTTCCTCTCTGGTGCGCGTGACTTTTGCTCGAATATCAGCTGACATTCGCTTCATGGCGTCATGAAGCTCCGGCAGCCTAACTCTTTGCCAAAATTTGCGTAGTTTGTTCCGAGTCCGTATTAGTCGTAGTGTGTCATCATCTAAGTTAAGTCGATAGCCGAAGGTTCTGGCTTTCCTAGGAATAGATTTTTCGGTAGCAACTACGATGTTTCTCGTGCGTTTACTAACCTCCAAGTCTATTTGGTTAACGGATTTGATCTGTGGAGTGATCAAAGTTTCGACGTTGAGATACTCTTTGAAAAGTTTCCAGTCTGCCTTCTCAAAGCTCAACTGGGTTTGCAAAGTTGCAGAGCCCCTCATTTCACCCAAAGTGAAACTGATGTGGCGGTGGTCGCTTTGCAGATCCAAGTGAACATCTAGATCCGACATGAGGTCCCAATTCTTGAATAGTGCTAAGTCGATGGTTTGCGGCGGGCGCCGAGCAGCGTCTGGGTAGTAGGTGGGTTCCTCCGGATACGCAACAATGAAGTTACGTTTGAGAGAATGCGCAAAGAGGACGCTTCCGTTGGAATTGTTAGACATACAGTTCCAAGATATATGACGCGCATTAAAATCACACATGATCATGACGCGATCATGAGTTCTCATAATACGATCAATATCCACTCCCTGTAAGAGTCCATTAGGAGGGTTATATAAAGATGTAACTTTATAATTACCACAATTGGCCGAGATAAGAATAGAGATGGCTTCAAGGCTGCCGTCTTCGGGAGGCAATAAAGAATGTTTGACGTCGTGTCGAACAAGAAGGGCGACTCCACCGTCATTTCTGGTGGCTCGATCGCGGCGGTAGGTATAGAATCCAGGGATTCTAAATTTCTTATCCGGCTTTAACCATGTTTCGCTGATGGCTGCAACATGGATCTGCTGCTGTTGGAGGAATGAGTGAAGCTCGGGATGTTTGTGCAGGAGACTTTGGGAGTTCCATTGCAAAAATCGGATTTGGGACCTAGAATTTGAAGGATGGAATACCATTTTCGAATAAATGAGCAGTCATCTGGAAAAACTTGAGAAGTTTTTCGGAATTCGATGTGCAAGATTTCCATGCAACTTCCACGTCGATCCTGAGTTTCAGGAGTTCCATGAAGTCAAGTTCTGGTTTCGGACTTTCGCCCTTCTCCAATGGAGACGGACAGAGTGGAGAGTCTAAGATTGACTCAAAAAATGGGTTGGTTGGAGAAAGTGGAGCAGTGGTCAGGATCTCAATTACCTCGTTTTCTGATGGCTTCCTGGTTGTCCACGGGTTCACTTTTGGAGGTGGTGCTGGAACAAACTTCGTTCTTGGTGCTGGTGCTGGAGTCATCCGCTACGTTGGGAGGCCTCTGCTAGGGGCGTTGCCGTCTTTTGCATGACGGAGGGCCGGGAAATCCTTGACCTGGAATGATGGTGGTGGGCGGCGTTGCGCCTCGCCCTGAGCGGCCTTGCGCCTCGCTCCTGCTACTCGTGATGCCGTTGTTGCCACGTAATTATTGAGTGCTGAACACACCATGGAACTGGCCGGATGCGCAGTGCCACAATTGCAGCACTTTGCCGGCTCCGATCGCGGGACTGCGCATTCCCGTGAAGTGTGATTTCCACCGCACTTCACGCAACGCACAATTCCGCGACAGTTGACAGCACTGAACTGCACCTCGTTTATTTACGTACCTTTCGACGTTCACAGGTACCCCACCGATCCATTTAATCTTGAGGACGCTTTGCGCTTGCGTCCCCTTGGTGAATTGAACCAGACGCGAAACGCGAATGGTTTCCTCTATAAATGGTTTCCTAAATAACATTCAATATTCAGAATCTATTGCCTATATGTGATCAAACTACCATGTAGGAAATACTTTTGTTTTTTCCCATTTTTGCGAGTATTGCGTTGGGAAATTTGAATTTTTTCGATCTACAAATAGGTTTTGAGATATCCCACGTCGAATGCGAA
>OY986040.1:61633927-61733927 GCA_963920215.1 Nineta flava | reverse complement strand
TATTATTATTATTATTATTATTATTATTATTATTATTATTATTATTATTATTATTATTATTATTATTATTATTATTATTATTATTATTATTATTATTATTATTATTATTATTATTATTATTATTATTATTATTATTATTATTATTATTATTATTATTATTATTATTATTATTATTATTATTATTATTATTATTATTATTATTATTATTATTATTATTATTATTATTATTATTATTATTATTATTATTATTATTATTATTATTATTATTATTATTATTATTATTATTATTATTATTATTATTATTATTATTATTATTATTATTATTATTATTATTATTATTATTATTATTATTATTATTATTATTATTATTATTATTATTATTATTATTATTATTATTATTATTATTATTATTATTATTATTATTATTATTATTATTATTATTATTATTATTATTATTATTATTATTATTATTATTATTATTATTATTATTATTATTATTATTATTATTATTATTATTATTATTATTATTATTATTATTATTATTATTATTATTATTATTATTATTATTATTATTATTATTATTATTATTATTATTATTATTATTATTATTATTATTATTATTATTATTATTATTATTATTATTATTATTATTATTATTATTATTATTATTATTATTATTATTATTATTATTATTATTATTATTATTATTATTATTATTATTATTATTATTATTATTATTATTATTATTATTATTATTATTATTATTATTATTATTATTATTATTATTATTATTATTATTATTATTATTATTATTATTATTATTATTATTATTATTATTATTATTATTATTATTATTATTATTATTATTATTATTATTATATAACATTACGATAACTTGACTTTGACTTGATTATAAAAATAAAGTATATTATTCATTTGTTGTACCATAATATTATGATATGTAAGACCTAATTTTCCGAGGACTTTCTGTGGCCCAGTATACGAAGTTTTTAATATAAGAAGCAAAATGTTAAGAAATTTTGCAAACTTAAAATATAAGTCATTAAATGTATGAATCACACGCAGTTGAAATTTGAAGACAATTGTAGATACATACATGTAACATGTAGTAAGCTAAAACTTGTTGACTGAACTACCTCAAAATAGTCGCTCTGCTCGCAAGGGGGTGGGTTAAGGATGGAGTCGTTCGTGAGACTGCACATAGGTAGGTCTCACTTTCCGATTTTCAAGGAGTATCGATGAAAAAAATTAGGTTTTTCGAATTAACCTGTTTTTTGCAGTTAATCTGCGTTGAATGCATAAAAACCGCACCTTTCTAGCATGTAAAGTCGTAAATGGCTGATTTTTGGGGTAGTTTATTCCATTTTCTAGGGGGCGGCGATGAAAAAATTAAAGTTTATCGAATAACCCCACTATGAATAGAAGCCCACCATCTTTCTACTATGAATAGAAGTTCAAAATGTAGTTTAGAGGGTTGTTTTACTATTTTTTATGTTTTTCTAATTAACTTCTTGATTTGTAGCTACTAAGCGTCGAATGGAGAAAACAGCATCTTTCTAGCATGTATAGAAGCAAAAGGGTGGGTTTAGGGGAGTTTTTTCCATTTGCGAATAGTTGCGGTGGGAAAATTTACTATTTTAAAATATTCTTGTTAATTTAATCCTGTTCCACGTTGAATAAAAAAAACCCGATCTTTCTAACATGAATAGAAGTGAAAAGGGCAGTTTGAGGGGTATTTTTCCTCTTTTTGGGGATTGCGATGAAGGTTAAGAAATTTTCGAGGTATTCTGTTAATTTGACTTTATGTCGGGTCGATTGGTGAAAATCCCATCTTTCTACCATGAATAGAAGTTAAAAGGGTAGCTTAGGGGGTGCTTTTCCCATTTTTTTTGAGAGGAAGCGATGAAAGATTTAAAGTTTTTTGAATTACCTTTTGAAAAAACGTTTTTAAAATAGTCCTGTTACTTTAAACCTGTTCCACGTCAATTGAAAAACAATGTGATCTTTCTAACATGAAGAGAAGTGAAAAAGGCAGTTTAAGGGGTGTTTTTCTCATTTTCGGGGGTTTGCGACACAGGTAATGAAGTAAATTGTAATTTGATTTTATTTCGGGTCGATTGGTGAAAATCCCATCTTTCTATCATGAATTTGAAGTTAAAAGAGTAGCTTAGGGGGTTGTTTGCGTATTTTTTAGGGGGTAATGATGAAAGTTTTTCTAACCACCTTCCTGATTTGTAGCTATTAAGCGTCGAATGCAAAAAACCGCATCCTTCTAGCATGTATAGAAGAAGAGAGGTGGTTGTAGGGGTGTTTTTCCCAACTGGTAAGGGTTGTGATTTACGTTTTGATGAATTTACGTTTTGTCGGATAACCCTGAAGCTGTTCCACGTCAAGTAAATCATCGCAACCCTTCGCAATTGCAAAAAACACCCCTTAAACAATTCTTTTTCGTCTATACATGCTAGAAAGATGCGGTTTTTGGCATTCGGCGCTAAATAGCTACAAATTAAGAAGGATAAAAAAAACATTAACTTTTTCATTGCAATCTCCCGGAAAATCGGAAAACCATACTCCAAAATTACGTTTTTCAGTTTAATACAGCTAGAAAGAGGGAATTTTCACCAATCGAACTGAAATAAAGTCAAATTAACAGCATACTTTGAATAATTTCATTTCCTGTATTGCAACCTCCCGTCGAAAAAGGGAATGACACCCCGAAAACTGCCCTTTTAACTTCTATTCATGTTAAAAAGATCCTGTTTTTTCCATTCGACGTAAAACCGGTTCAAAATAACATAATTATTTGAAAAAAGTAAATTTTTCCATCACAACCCTTCGCAATTGGAGAAAACACCCATAAAACCTCTTTTCTTCTATATATGCTAGAAAGATGCAATTTTTTGCAATCGACGCTAAATAGCTACAAATTTGGAAGTGTATTCCAAAAACTTAATATTTTTCGTTGCAACCTCCCGGAAAATCGGGAAAAAAAAAACCAAAATTACGTTTTTCTGTTCTATACATGTTAGAAAGATGGGATTTTTACCAATCGACCTAAAATAAACTCAAACTAACAGAATACTTTGAAAAACTTCGTTTTCCATTATGCATTCTCCTCTAAAATGGGAAAAAAACATCTATAAATGGCCCTTTCAACTTCTATTCACGTTAGAAAGATCGGGTTTTTTCCATTTGACATAGAACAGGTTCAAAATAATAGAATTAATTTTTTCATTACAAAGTAATTTTTTCATTACAACACTTCGCATTTGGGAAAAACAACCTTACTTCTTTAACTACCCCTTTTCTTCTATACATGCTAGAAAGATGCGTTTTTTTGCATTCGACGCTTAATAGCTACAAATTAAAAAGGCAATTAGAAAAAATGTAATTTTTTCACTATTTCCCCCTAAAAAATGGGCAAACAACTCCCTAAGACACTTTTTCAACTACTCTATTCATGGTAGAGAATGATGGGATTTTCACAAATCGACCCAAAATAAAGTCAAATTAACAGATTACTTTGAAAAATTTCCTTACCTACATCGTAATCCCCCAAAAATGGCAAAAATACCCATGCCTTTTTCACTTCTCTTCATGTTAGAAAGATCAGGATATTTTAATTCAACGTGGAACAGAATTTTAATAAAAGGATTATTTTAAAAACGTAAATTTTTCCATCGTTCTTCGAAAAGGGGATAAACACCCCAAAACTTTCCCTTTTCTTCTATACATGCTTGAAAGTAGCAGTTTTTATCATTCATCACTAAATAGCTACAAATTAAGAAGGTTCTTCAAAAAACTTAAAAATTTTCATCGCTTCCCCTTAAAAAATGGGAATACCACCACTTAAGCTACCCAGTTTAAGCTAAGTATACCACTTAAGCTAAATATAGAAGAAAAGGGGTGTTTTTCCCATTTGCGAATTGTTGCCATTGAAAAATTAACGTTTTTAAAATAATCCTTTTATTATAATCTTGTTGTACGTTGAATAAAAAAACCCGATATTACTAACATGAATGTATCTGAACATGAACATGAAGTAAGAACTATTCATGTTAGTAATATCGGGTGTTTTTATTCAACGTGAAACAGGATTGTAATAAAAAGATTATTTTAAAAACGTAAATTTTTCTATGGCAACCATTTGCAAATGGGAAAAACACCCCTTTTCTTCTATACATACTAGAAAGATGCGGTTTTTTGCAATTTGACGCTAAATAGCTACAAATTAAAAAGGATAATTAGAAAACCTTAAAATTTTTCATCATACCCCATAAAAAATTGGAAAACAACCTCCAATGCTACTCTTTTATCTTCTATTTATGGAAGAAAGATGGGTTGTTTTGCATTTGGTGGAGAATTTCTTCAAACTTATGAGGTTATTCGATAACCTTTAAATTTTTCATCACCACCCCCTTAAAAATTGAAAAAACGCCCCCAAAAATCACCCATTTACTACGTTACATGCTAGAATGATGCGGTTTTTTGCATTCAACGCAGAATAACTGCAAAATAATCAGTTAATTCTAAAAACCTAATTTATTTCATCGCTGCCCCTTGAAAATAGTAATGAGAGACCAATCAATGCTCAGGCCACCCCTCACTCTCACTTTCGAACCCCTCATCATAAACTCACCTCCCCAAAAAAATTCCACCCCAAAAAACCTTCTAAATTCCCCCCATAAAAATTCCGCTTCCAAAAAAATCTCCTTCCCCAAAACCTTTCCGAGAAAAATCAGAAAACTTACGTTTTTCTGTTCTATACATTCTAGAAAGATTGAGTTTTCACCAATCGACCCGAAGTAAAGTCAAATTAACAGAAAATCGTGAAAAATTTCATTACCTTCACCGCAACTTTTCCGAAAATGGGAAAAACACCCCTAAGACTGCTCTTTTCACTTATATTCATGTTAGAGAGATCGGGTTTTTGCCATACGACGTGGAACAAATTAAAAATAACAGAATTATTTTGAAAAAAGTAAATTTTTCCATCCCAACCCTTCGGAAAAAACTCCTCTAAAACCAACCCATTTCTTCTATACATGCTAGAAAGATGCGACTTTATGCATTCGAAGCTAAATAGCTACAAATTAGGAAGGTTATTCGAAAAACTTAAAATTTTTAAAACTTAAAACCGATAATGGGAATACATCCCTAAAACTGCCCTTTTCACTTCTAATCGTGTTCGAAAGATATGGTTTTTTCCATTCGACATGGAACAGGTTCAAAATAACAGGATTATTTGATAAACGTTAATTTTTCTATCACAACCCTTCGCAGTTAGGAAAAACACCCCTACAACCACCCCTTTTCTTCTATACATGCTAGAAAGATGCGGTTTTTTGCATTCGACGCGAAATTGCTTGAAACCGACGAAAAAGCTCAATTTTTTCATTGCAACCCCTCAGATAATCGGAAAACCACCCCCCAAAATTACATTTTCTGTTCTAGACATGCTAGAAAGATGGGATTTTCACTAATTGACCCGAAATAAAGTTATATAAACAGAATACCTTAAAAAATTTCATAATTTCATCCCTAAAACCACCCTTTTTCTTCTATACATGCTAGAAAGATGCGGTTTTTTGCATTCGACGCTTAATAGCTATAAATTAAGAAAGTTATTACAATAAAAAAAATTTTGACAAAAAGGAAACTTGACTTCAAAAATATAATATTCTAAAACCAAAAATGCACTAAAAAGTGAAAAAATAATTGCATACTCTTGTGCCAAAATTTAGTTCATCAGCCAAGAGAAATTGAAAGAATATTGTCGTTTTTTTTTTCGAAAAAATATTGTATTTATTTAAATTTTAATATTTCACCTAAAATTTATCCTTCACAATAAAAATTGGACACCAACTCTAAAAATAACAATAGTTGTACATTATATTATTCTAATAATTTGATTGTCTTTTAAACAGTCTATACATATATTTAAAAATTTTTGCTTGGGTGAACTAAATTTGACACGAAGAAACGGGTGAACTAAATTTGACTCGAAATTTGACACAAGAATATGTAATTATTTTTTTACTCTGTAGTGCATTTTTGGTTTTAGAATATTTGTCGGGTTTCTATTTTGTCTTTTTTATTTTTTATTTCTCGCTTTTTGTGACTTTGGAGTTCTATAACTGATTTTATTTGTCTGAATATGGGTAGACTTACTAAAAGAACTACTAATTTTTAGTGCATTTTTCAGTTTTTTTTACATGCATTTTGTTTTTTTTTTGTATACATTTTTTTTTTGTAAAAAAATTTTTTATTTGAAGTCGGTTTTTAAAAAAAGATTCTTATTTTTTCATTATGAATGAGTATACCCTTTCAAACAAAACAATAATTTTCGCAGAAATCGGTGATCACATATAAAATGAGGATTTTCCTCGATTTCCAGAGGATCCTTTCATCTAAATGCGATTTAGTGACAATGGGATCAATGGGAAATCAAAACCTTTAAAAAAAAACCAAAATTCTAAATCGGTTCATAAATGACGGAGAAACAACATACAGACGAATTGAAAACCATCCTCCTTTTTGAAGTCGGGTTAAAAACTTAATTTTTTTCCTCACCACTCCATAAACAAATACGAAAACAACACCCTTAACTACACTTTTACCTTCTATTCATAGTAGAAAGATAGGGTTTTTTGCATTTGGTCGAGAATTTCTTAAAACTAAGGGGGTTATTCGATAAACTTTAATTATCGGATGGCCATTCTCTAGAAAATGGAAAAAAATCACCCATTTACGACTTTACATGCTAGAAAGATGCGTTTTTTTGGCATTCAATGCAGAATAACTGCAAATTAACAGGTTAATTCGAAAAACCAAATTTTTTCCATCGCTACCCATTGAAAATCGTAATGTGAGACTTATCTATGCGCAGTCCCCCCAAACCCCACATCCTAAACCCACCACCCCCAAAAATATACCGCCAAAAAATGTGACGTGAGACCTATCTATGCGCAGTCCCCCCAAACCCCTCCGAAAATGGGAAAAACACTTCTAAAACTGCCCTTTTCACTTATATTCATGTCAGAGAGATCGGGTTTTTTTCCATTCGACGTGGAACAAATTCAAAAAAACAGAATTATTTGCAAAAAGTAAATTTTTCCATCCCAACCTTTCGAAATTGGGAAAAACACCCCTAAAACCAACCCGTTTCTTCTATACATGCTAGAAAAATGAGACGTTTTGCATTCGAAGCTAAATAGCTACAAATTAGAAAGGTTATTCGAAAAAATTTTCATTGCAACCCCCCGGAAACTCGAAAAAACAACCCCCGAAATTTACGTTTTTTAGTCCTATGCATGCCAAAAACATGAGACATTTTTCAATCGAACCGAAATATAGTAAAATTTACAGAAAATCTTAAAAAAGTTATTGCATTACCTACATCGCAACTCTTCGAAAATGGGAATAATACCCCCAAAACTACCCTTTTTCTTCTAAACATCCTAGAAAGATGCGGTTTTTTGCATTCGGCGCTAAATAAATAAAGTTAAGAAGGTAATTAGAAAAATTTTTCATCACCACCACTCAAAAAAAAGGGAAAACAACTCCCTAAACTAATCTTTTAACTTCTATTCATGGTAGAAAGATCGGGTTATTTCCATTCGACGTGGAACACTTTCAAAATAACAGGATTATTTGAAAAACGTAAATTTTTCTATCAAAACTCTTCGCAGTTGGGAAAAAACATCAATACAACCACCCCGTTTCTTCTATACATTCTAGAAAGATGCGGATTTTTGCATTCGACGCTTATTAGCTACAAATTAAGAAGGTGATTAGAAAAACTTAAAATTATTCATCATTACCCCCTAAAAAATGGGCAAAAATCCCCCTAAGCTACTCTTTCAACTTCAAATTCAAGGTAGAAAGATGGGATTTTCACCAATCGTCAACCCGAAATAATGTCAAATTAACAGGTTACTTTGAAAAATTTCATTATCTACATCGTAAATCCCCCGAAAATGGGAAAAGACCCCTTAAACTGCCTTTTTCACTTCTCTTGATGTTAGAAAGATCACATTTTTTTTCAATTGACGTGGAACAGGTTTAAAATAACAGGATTATTTTAAAAACGTTTTTTCATCGTTACCTTTCGCAAATGGGATAAACATCCATAAAACTACCCCTTTTCTTCTATACATGCTAGAAAGATGCAGTTTTTTACATTCGACGCTAAATAGCTACAAATTAAGAACGTTGTAACACTTTTAACAAATGCTCAACACCGTGATCACTGGGAAAAAGTACCGCGGCAGGAGCTCGGGAAGGTACTGCTTCAGAGTGAAACAAAGAGGTTATCTCTCGATGTACTGAGGCTGAACAGGATGCAACTGCGGAGGGTTACCGGATTCATTATCGGGCATTATCCCATGCGGAAGCATCTGCACACAATGGGACTCCATAACGGCTCCATTATGTGCAGATTGTGTGGCGAGGAGGAAGAAACATCCAGCCACAAAATTTTGACTGCGAACCTCTGGGTTACAGCAGATACAGGATGTTCGGTGCATCTCATCCCGAATATATGAACCTTCGGGAGGACTTGATAAGCAAGCTCCAGGCTATTGCCATCATATGGGAGAAGCGAGTCTGGTCAGACTGAGGTAGAAGGGGGAACACAATGGACCATAGGGTCGAAGTGCAATAGATTTTACCCCGATATTAATCAATCAATCAATCAACACTTGAAACGCTTTGACGACACAAATCTACACAATTCCTTTTTTAACATATATATGTGGGTCTTAATTCTTATTTGCTACATTATGCATGGAGGTCTCTCGTACTTGTTGACATATCTAGTACTTCTAAAGTAGAAAGATATTGTATCATAAAATTAAGTTTTTCAATACAATAAATTATATTCTTTTAGTAAAAAAATATCCAGAAAAATCCGATGAATATTTTCTGAGATACTAGAAGAAGAATAAACAGAGAAAGATAAATACGAATTTACCTTCATATAGTAAAACACAGAAATTGTTTCGTAAACAAATTTGACTATAAAAACCCGAGCTTACTAAGCAAAAGGCAGTCAGTCAACTTCTGAAGAGTCAGACTACCTCACACTGAAGTCAGTCCATCACACTGAAGTCAACAACATCACGGTAGTCGGTCAAGGTATTATACAAGGGGACTCCAGAATTGTGTAGGCTAGTAGTTTGGATTTTGGACATACGTATAAATGTTCCAACCTAAACATCCATTAGGATGCCGTAGCAATGTTTGCTTTGATAATATATATTTGGTGAACGTATTTTTTTATTATTCTTTGGCATTATATATTATTTAAATAATTTATTACAGGTCGTCGTATCTAAATTTCCCATAAAAATTATTAATTTTTTAATTTGCAAATTGTACTTAGCTGTCGATAGTCAACAGCCAAGACGTTTAATATTTCATAATTTTTTTAAAATTACTTTGTTGTTCACTTGACACACGGTAATTAATTAATATTTGGGAATTATTATTTCTTTAATAATAATTCGTAAAAATTTTTACGAACGATTAAACAGACGGGTGTAATTATTTTAAATGAAAGGTCTAAACAAGACACTGAAGGTAACTGGATATATATGACAAAGAATGGTTATAGCGTTATTGACTATGTTTGTGTGACGAAAGGATTGTGGAATATGAAAATAGATATGAGAGTAGGTAAAGCAGTAGAATCTTCTCATTTCCCTTAAGAATTTAAAATGAAACATCACACAGAAACTCAAGATACTGTAGAAAGAACAACAGAATTAAAATTGTATAAATGGGATCCAAATAAAGAAATCAATATCATTGAGCAAATGAGTGGTACTTCTTCTCAACTCTTTTTAACAGGCATCAAACACATGATAGACTGTAATAAAATTCATGAGGCTGCTGTGTAATTGCATGAATGGATAACATTTGTTTGTAAGGATTTAAAAGTAAAAAATTCTTGCAATAGGACAGTTAACCCCAAATACGATTGGTACGATGCTGAATGTAAGGAAAGGAGAAAGAATTTAAAGAATAAACTTAGGAAAATGAGAAGACATAAAACTGATATTGCCGAAGCAGATTATCTTGCATGTAAGGAACAGTTTAACATTTTGTGTGAATGTAAAAAGAAATGGTATGAATGTATGTATGTGGAGAGAGTGAATGAAGCAATAAGTAATAATAACCTAAAACTATTATGGAAATTAATAAACAGTAAAAAGAAGAAGAGTAGTTTAAATAAGTGTACATGTGATAATGAATGGATTGAATACTATGACACATTGTATGGAGTAAGTGAGGATGAATATGTGATTCCAGTGGAAAACGCAGAACCGAATATAGATTACACACCTTTGGAAATTCAATTCACTGAAATTGATGTAGGGTATGCTATTAATTCTGCCCGAAATAGAAAAGCCACGGGCTATGATGGCATCCCAAACGAAATTATCAAGTTCATCTATAATCATTGTGGGGAGTTCGGATTAATATTCAAACAATTGCTTAACACCATCATTTCCTCGTGGAAATGCTCGTGAGCTAATGATGGTGTTAAGCAATTGTTTGAATATTAATCCGAACTCCCCACAATGATTATAGATGAACTTGATAATTTCGTTTGGGATGCCATCATAGCCCGTGGCTTTTCTATTTCTGGCAGAATTAATAGCATACCCTACATCAATTTCAGTTAGTTGGTCGACAGGAATTATTACTAGTTTGTATAAAGGAAAGGGTAGCACTGGCGATCCATCTAACTATAGAGCAATCACAATAATGCCAAATATTAGTAAAATATATACTAAACTTCTGTCTGATCGATTGCAGAAATGGGTGGTTGAAAACAATATAATCAATGAGGCGCAGGTGGGGTTTAGAAACGGATTTGAAACAATGGACAACATTCTTGTTCTTAAAACTATTATTGATAAGTCTCTTAAAATTAAAAGATCTAAACTATACCTAAATCTAAACTGTGCTTTATTGACTTTGAAAAGGCATTTGATAAGAGAGACCGGAACTTATTATGGGTTGATTTAAATATAATTGGTGTACCGAATGACCTAATCCAAATATTGAAGTCAATTTATAGCCAAACTACATGCTGCATCCGATTAGGTGGAAAAATTTGGCACATACCGAGGCTTACGCCTGGGATGTCACCTTTCGGCTTTGCTTTTTCTACTGTACATAAATGATATAAATGAGTGGATGGAAAAAGTAAGTACAACGTCGTCTTGTGTTAATGGTAGAGAAATTAAAATCCTATTGTATGCGGATGATGTTGTACTTACGTCGCTTACAATTGGTGGGATGAGACGAGCGTTAGTTGGAATGGAAGAGTACTGCCAGAAGTGGAAGCTTACGGTTAATGTAAGCAAAACAAAACTAATGGTTGTAAGTAATGGCTGCAAGCTACGAGCGAATGAAGTGTGGAAGTACAAGGAATGTGTGTTAGAAAATGTGCAAAAATTTCAATATTTAGGTGTGATTGTGTCATGTAAGAGAAAATGGAATACGCATGTTGAATGTATGATAGATAAGCCAAAAAAAGTTTTGATGAATATTAAAAGATATGTGTACAAATCGGAAAATTTTCCGATACAAGTGATAAGGAATATGTGTGATACCCTGGTATTACCAGTTTTAACTTACGGTTGCGAATTATGGATGGCAAACGACAAGTGCACAAAAACACATCTGAGAATGATAAATACCATACTACATAATTTCTACAAAGAAATACTCTGTGTACCAATATCGATTCCTAATTCAGCTATTAATATTGAACTAGGTACCAAAAGCACTGAATATCATTGCCTTCAAAAAGCAATAAATTATAGAAACCAAACACTCAGGAGTGAAAAAACATTGCAAATTATGTGTTTGAATGGAGAATGGAAGGGTTTCCTGAATGAATTTTTGAATGAAAAGGGAATAAGTGAGTTGAACGACAAAAGCAGCAAGTCATGTGTGCAACAGAGAATGTCTCAATGCAGTTTGAAAGAGAGTATGAATGACATTCGAATGAAAGATAGCCTTAGGCTCTTTGCAACTCTGGATCACTTTAAGCAAGGAGCTAAGTATCTAAATATGTGTGACAGAGATGTAAGACACTTAATTGCAAACTTTCGTATGTATGGATTTAAGTGGAAAAGCAAGAAAGAGGATGGGGTCAGGATATGTGTACTGTGTGGTAGAAACGAGTGTGATAGAATTAACCGTTAAAAAGTTATTTCACTTCAAAAACGCAAAATTATACGCCTTAAAAACTTAAGTATTAGATATCATAATTATACGCTACTTCCAGATATCCTGTAAAGTTGATATTTCGCATACGGGTAGATCTAGTACCCAAACCGACGGGAAAATTGCGAAAACTGGAAATTTATATAGGAAAAAAGAACATTTTTACAATTTTCGTTTTAATCAAATTAGCATTAGAACGCATATATTTATCTTATTCGTTGATATTTTCATAGAGTCCTATCTGATTGGATGACACTTGGGTATTTAAATATTGATTGTATTAAATCATATCATCGTAAAGAACCATGTAGAAAACACAATGAACTATATTATCACTAAAAATTTCTTTAACCGATAGTAGTGACAATGGCTTGTCGAATACAGCAGTTGTCGTATAGTATTTAAAGTTAAGCAACATTAGTTAAAATCAGTACTTGGATAGGTGGACATTCTGTGTAGTTGTTTTTTTTTGTAATTTTGTAATAAACATTAATTTATATTATCATTTTAACTTTTTTATTATATTTTACATTGATGCATTGATCAATTACTATTTATTACTATTATTTATTAATTAATCGGTAAACTTCAATTTTTTCAGTGCAACCCCCCGGAAAATTGGAAAAACATCCTCCAAAATTACGTTTGTCTGTTCTATAAATGCTAAAAGATGGAATTTTCACTAATCGACCCGAAATAACGTCAAACTAACAGAATATTTTGAAAAATTTCATTACCTACATCGCAACTACACCGAAAATGGGAAAAACATCCCTAAAACTGACCTTTTCACTTTTATTCATGATAGAAAGATCGGTTTTTTTCCATTCGACGAGGAACAGGTTCAAAATAACAAAATTATTTGAAGGAAGAAAATTTTTCCATCACAACCCTTCGAACTTGGGAAAAACACCCCCAAAACCAACCTTTTTGTTCTATACATGCTACAAGATGCATTTTTTTGCAATCGACGCTTAATAGCTACAAATTAGGAAGTTATTTCGAAAAACTTAATATTTTTTATTGCAACCTCCCGAAAAATCGAAAAAACACTCCCCAAAGATACGTTTTTCAGTTCTATACATGCTGTTATGGTGAAATTTTCACCAATCAACCCGAAATAAAGTCAAGTTAACAGAACACATTGAAAAATTTCATTACCTACATCGCATTACACCCCCCCCCCCCAATTAATTGAAGTAAAATTGCCATTTCACTACTTTATAAAGTCAAATTAACACATTACTTTGAAAATTTTCATTACCTATATCGCAAACCTCCGAAAATGGGAAAAACACCCCTTAAACTGCCTTAAGGCATTTTGATCACATTAAAAATATGACCGCTATAGAGTGATTTATGTATTCTAAGAAAATTCGCTAAGTTGACGCAGCTCCTGCGTAACGAATTTTTTTTTGTGACGCGGAGCCAACGGGTCAAGTCATTTCTTCGAATCCGAGCTGCCAATCGCCGTATTATCTTTGTTATATATATCAAAACTATTATCTTTGTTATATATATCAAAACTATTGCATGCTGCACGTTGTTGTGGAATATGATTGTTCAAAGACTGTTACGTTGATAATCAACTATCTGAAGAAGAAAAAAATCGATTGTTTTAGAAGTTATAATCGAAACAAATCAAGACACATCTTATATATACTAAATTTTATATAGTTATTTTAATAAAAATATATCACTCTTATTTCACATTAATTTGCGGCCTTTTATTAAAAAGGCCTATGATCGATTAATATTATTATCAATAATCCAATGTATATAATTTACGCTTTCTTTTCAGTTTTGGTAATATATTTGGTAATACACCACCTTGGGCAATTGTTACACCAGATAATAATTTATTTAATTCTTCATCATTACGAATTGCTAATTGTAAATGACGAGGTATAATACGACTTTTCTTGTTATCAGTAAGGGTAAATTGATTAAATGTAAGAAAAAATTTGGTGGAAATAATATTTCGTAAGTTTTCTTTAGAATGTTTTTAAAATTTTATAATTTAAAATTTTATTTGTAACGTGGTATTTTTAACGTGGTATTTTAAAATATTTGAAATCATCAAAAATTACGCAGGAGCTACTTTATCTTCGAGCGAATTTCCTTCAAATACATCACTTTCTAGCGGTCAATATTTTATTTCGTTTCAAGAAATTCGGTAAACAACTTGCCGCGTTATATAAAATTTTAGAAACATACTACAAAAATTTTACTTTTAGAAAACTTATTACGTAATAAATTTCAACCAAATTTTTTCTGACATTTAAACAATTTACCCCTAATTAATGTTTTACGTAGATTTAGGTAATTAAATTATAATTATACAAATTGCCATATATATATGTATATAATAAGTAAACTACCTTGTAGAAAACTTAAATACAAAGTGTCTTTTTTGTCTGTTTATTAACAAATTAATTAACAGATTGTTGATTAATATTGGGGTAAAAACTGTTGCACTTCAACGCTATGGTCCATTATGTAATCACCGCCAGAGTGATTTCAGACACACACACACACACATATATATATATATATATATATATATATATATATATACATATATATATATATATATATATATATATATATGTATATATATATATATATATATATATATATATATATATACATATATATATATATATATATATATATATATATATGTATATATATATATATATATATATATATATATATATATATATATATATAAATTCTACAGATGGTGATTTTCAACATCTATTAGCAACGACGGATCGATGGACATTTACAAAAATTTTTGCTATACTATAAAGCTGAAAGTGAAGCTGACTGACTCATGCTAGAAAGTTGCGGTTTTTGGCATTCGACATGAACTTGCTTGAAACCGACGGAAAAAATCGGGAAACTTCAATTTTTTCGTTGCAACTCCCCGGAAAATCGAAAAAACACCCATCAAAATAACGTTTTTCTGTTCTTTATATGCTAGAAAGATTAAATTTTCACCAATAGACCGGAAATCAAGTCAACCCCGCTCCCCTCCCGAAAATAAGGAAAACAACCGTAAAATTGACATTTCACTTCAATTCTAGTTAGAGAGATGGGATTTTCTTTTTAAAGTTAAATTATCAGATTACTTTGAAAAATTTCATTACCTACATCGGAAACCTCCGAAAATGGGAAAAACACCCCTTAAACTGCCTTTTTCACTTCTATTCATGTTAGAAAGATAAGGTTTTTTTTCATTCGACGTGGACCGGGTTTACAATAATAGGATTATTTTAAAAACGTGAATTTTTCCATCATTACCCTTCGCAAATGGGATAAACACCCCTAAAACTACCCCTTTTCATGTATACATGCTAGGAAGATGCAGTTTTTTATATTCGACGCTAAACAGCTACAAATTATGAAGGTTGTTCAAAAAACTTAAAAACTTTCATCGCTTCCTCCCAAAAAAAATCTGAAAAGCACCCCCGAAGCTACCTTTTTAACTTCTATTCATGGCAGAAAGATGGGATTTTTACCAATCGACCCAAAATAAAGTCAAATTAACAAAATACCACGAAAATTTTATAACCTACATCGCAATTCCCAAAAAGAGGAAAAACACCCCTAAAACTGCCCTTTTCACTTCTTTTCATGTTAGAAAGAACGGTTTTTTTTTATTCAACGTGGAACTGGATTAAATTAACAGGATTATTTTATGAGAGTAAATTTTCCAATCGCAACCATTCACAAATAGAAAAACACCCCTAAAAGCACCCTTCTATACATACTGTTCGCATATACTATAAAGCTAGAAGTGAAGCTGACTGACACACTCACTCACTGATCTATACAAAAACTAACCCACTTCTATACATGCTAGAAAGATGCCTTTTTTTTCATTAGAAGCGAAATTTCTTGAAACCGACGAGAAAAATCGGAAAACCTCAATTTTTTCATTCCAATCCCCCAGAAAATCGGAAAAACTTCCCCAATATTACGTTTTTCTGTTATATACATGCTGAAATGATGGAATTTTCACCAATCGACCCGAAATAAAGACAAGTTAACCGAATACTTAACCGAAAAATTTTATTACGTACATCGTAAGCCCCCGACAATAGGAAAAACACCCGTAAAAGTACCTACTTCAATTCATGTTAGAGAGATCTAATTTTCTTTTTTAAGTCAAATTAACAGATTACTTTGAAAAATTTCATTACTTTCATCGCAAACCCCCGAAAATGGGAAAAACACCCCTAACACTGCCTTTTTCACTTCTATTCATGTTAGAAAGATCAGGTTTTTTCATTCGACGTGAAACGGGTTTAAAATAAAAGGATTATTTTAAAAACGTAAATTTTTCCATCGTTACCCTTCGCAAATGTGATAAACACCCTTAAAACTATCCCTTTTCTTCTATATATGCTAGAAACATGCAGTTTTGAACATTCGACGCTTAATAGCTACAAATTAACAAGGTAATTCAAAAAAGAAGGTAATTTAATAACTTTCATCGTTTCCTCTAAAAAAAAAGGGAAAACCACCCCCTAAGCTACCCTTTTAACTTCTATTCATGGTAGAAAGATGGGATTTTCACCAATAGACCCGACATAAAGGCAAATTAAAAAAATACCTCGAAAATTTCATAATCTACATCGCAATTCTCACCTATGTGAAGTTGGCAACCCACTTAACGGTAGAAGATTTTTTTAAATTTTATTCGATTGTACTCGGTTTGTACCGGATTGTACCACCTTGATTTTCGTTTGTACCCTAAAGGGGTGAAAAATATAGGGGTGGGTAAAATTGCTCCGCAACTCGTGTTGAGGTAAATGATTTTCGTTGATGCCATTGTGAAGAGAATCGTTTGTACCTGTTTGTACCGATGTTAAAAAAAAAATTTAAAAAATTTAAAATAAAAAATTTTAATAAAAAAATTTTTTAAAAATTTTAAAAAACTAAAAAAAATTTTTTTTAATTTTTTTCTTTATTTTCGTATCTCATTTAGGAATAAATTATATGTGGTATCGTTTTGGTAGAGACAATAGTTTCTGTACGTTTGGTCGCAAGTAGAATTCATTTTTATTGCGTTTAAGTACTCGACGATTAAAAAAGGGTACAAACGATATAAGTGTCGGTACGCATGGGTACAAACGATTACGAATGGGTACAAACGATTACGAATGGGTACAAACGATTTGTCGATGTAACAAACCAGTACAAACGATAAAATTGACGGTACGCATGGGTACAAACGATTACGAATGGGTACAAACGATTTGTCGGTGTTACAAACGATATTAGTGTCGGTACGCATGGGTAAAAACGATTATGAGTGGGTACAAACGATTTGTCGGTGGTACAAACCATAAAAGTGTCGGTACGCAGGTTACAAACGATTACGAGTGGGTACAAACGTTTTGTCGGTGAAACAAACTGGTACAAACGATAAAAATGTCGGTACGCACGGGTACAAACGATTACGAATGGGTACTAACGATTACGAATGGGTACAAACTATTTTTCGGTGTTACAAACAAGTATAAACAATATTATTGTCGGCAAGACTGGGTACAAACGATTTCGAGTGGGAACAAACCATTTGTCGGTGGTACAAACGATAAAAGTGTCGGTACGCATAGGTACAAACGATGACGAGTGGGTACAAACGATTTGTCGGTGAAACAAACCGGTACAAACGATAAAAGTGTCGGTACGCATGGGTACAAACGATTATGAGTGGGTACAAACGATTTGTCGGTGGTACAAACGAGAAAAGTGTCGGTACGCATGGGTACGAACGATTACGAGTGGGTACAAACGATTTGTCGGTGAAACTAACCTGTACAAACGATAAAAGTGTCGGTACGCATGGGTACAAACGATTATGAGTGGGTACAAACGATTTGTCGGTGGTACAAACGATATTAGTGTCGGTACGCATGGGTACAAACGATTATGAGTGGGTACAAACGATTTGTCGGTGGTACAAACGATAAAAGTATCGGTACGCATGAGTACAAACGATTACGAGAAGGTACAAACGATTTGTCGGTGAAAAAAACCGGTTCAAACGATAAAAGTGTCGGTACGCATGGGTACAAACGATAACGAATGGGTACAAACGATTTGACGGTGTTACAAACCAGTACAAACGATAAAAGTGTCGGTACGCATGGGTACAAACGATTATGAGTGGGTACAAACGATTTGTCGGTGGTACAAACGATAAAAGTGTCGGTACGCATGGGTACAAACGATTATGAGTGGGTACAAACGATTTGTCGGTGGTACAAACGATAAAAGTGTCGGTACGCATGGGTACAAACGATTACGAGTGGGTACAAACGATTTGTCGGTGTTATAAATCGGTACAAACGATATATTTTTCGGGATGGGTGGTTACAGACGATTGCGAGTGGGTACAAGCGATTACGAGTGAGTACAAACGATTTGTCGGTGTTACAAACCAGAACAAACGATAAAATTGTCGGGAAGACTGGGTACAAACGATTACGAATGGGTATAAACGATTTGTCGGTGTTTCAAGCGATACAAACGATAAAATTGTCGGTAAGACTGGGTACAGACGAATAAGTGTGGGTACAAACGATTGTCGGTGGTACAAACGATATTAGTGTCGGTACGCATGGGTACAAACGATTATGAGTGGGTACAAACGATTTGTCGGTGTTATAAATCGGTACAAACGATATATTTTTCGGGATGGGTGGTTACAGACGATTGCGAGTGGGTACAAGCGATTACGAGTGAGTACAAACGATTTGTCGGTGTTACAAACCGGTACAAACGATAAAATTGTCGGGAAGACTGGGTACAAACGATTACGAATGGGTATAAACGATTTGTCGGTGTTACAAACCTGTAAAAACGATATAACTGGCGGTACGCATGGGTACAAATGATTACAAATGGGTACAAACAATTTGTCGGTGTTACAAACCTGTACAAACGATATATTTGTCGGTATGAATGGGTACAAATGCTTGCGAGTGGGTACAAACGATTTCGTATCTATTATCCTTTTACGTATACCAGTATACTTATTTTTTTATTTATTTGTAGTATTCGGGAGGAGGGTATGATTGGTTTCCTCCCTGGAAGAAGATCGTTATGTACTTCCCAACGACCTGTGATGCGCCGTGCGTAAGTTATATAATGTCCAGATGTAATAGAGTGGCCAACGTACTCTATTACAGCCTGAATTGTGTACGGAACTTGGTGAATTTTAATTCTTTCCGGTATCTGACCTATCGTGAACATTCCTGGCCACTCAGGATGCCCAAGATTTGTAGCGAGCCGGGTCGATTGAAGGCATTCGACATCGATGATGACGTGATTCCCCATTGTGAGCTTGGATGACAAATCGTCACAATTGCATCTGCTACAAAAATTTCTACCCTTTACAATTTTGCTGAGATTATTTTCCAAGCTCAACATGCCAGTCATGTAAAAAGGCTTAACGTCAATATTTATTATAACAGAACGCTGGAGCTCTGTATAACCACACGACGTACAGTCTAGGACTCTTTCAAAGGACCATTCATTTTTTAACAAGCTGGCTATGTGATCACCCACGTTACCCTCACAGTTCATTTCATTGCCCGTAATCTGCAATATTTCGCTCATTATTGCAGCTCTTTCCGTGTATCGCTTTTTCACACAGCCCGATTTACTCAATGCTCTAATGAAATCAAAGAACCGATTCTCAGTAGATTCCATGTATTGATGGTAATCAACCCAGTCTCGATAGCCTACAAGAATCGTTTGAGTAAAACTGTCAAATGGGCATGTGTTACGCAGGTATATTAATTGACGATTCAATTGAACTGGACCAAGTAGCGAACCGTTTTGTAGAATTGGTACAGTATACGCAGCGCTCGGTCGCTGATGGAAGTTTTCAATGTCTGGGCAAGATCTCAAATACTTACCACGTTTTGTTTCTTTTTTTTTCTGGCCCATCCAGTTCTCTGTTTCATTCAGGAAGGTATTTGGTTGGTCACTTCCATCTAGTCCACAATTATCAATCGACCCGAACGATGCATTAGCTGGCACGTTGCTGTCGCCTTCAAACCGCAAGATCCTCTATAAAATTGCCAGAAATGTTCGAGTTTGGTACGGTCAAATCGATGATGAAACTGTCATCATTGTTGATAGTATTATCATCTAAATTAACGACATCATCATCGAAATTGATAATATTATCATCAACATTGATGATAGTATTGATTAACGGTATAGTAGATACTCGTTCATTTTCAACCAATATCTCCATCGAACACTCTTTTTTAAATCTTTTCGTCGGTGCATTTTTTGCTTCGTGTACAGCCTGGAATAGTTTCGTAGCCCCGGCGAGAGATCTCATATGAATGACGAGAAACTTATCGATACGGACAGCTTTTTTCCCTTTGAAAATGAGCTGTTTAGTTTCTCGGAAGTACTCCTCACTGTACGATGATGTCGCAACCGATGCTTTATTTTCTGGAATAACGGTCGTCCACAAAGGGAAATGTTTCGCTATCCTGATGAGGTTTTTCGAAAAATCAGGGCAGTGATAGGGGTTAGGTCTCTCCCCGTCACATAAAACCGACTTGCATTCCAACACAATCTTTTGTATAAAATCCGAGCTTACTAGACAAGAATTCGAGTGATCCTCTTCAGATATCACATCGGCAGGGTCGGTGGGTATGTTTTCTGGAGTCTCGTAACAATAATTATCGCTTCTAATTTTTTTCATGAGGCGCTGTTGTGCAGCGTAGCAATAATTTTCCTTGACTTCCTCGATAGATTCCATTTCTGCGAAATGGAGAGCGACTATCAATATATCGTTCAACAGCATACGAAAATCTGCAACTCTCGAGCATTTCGTAAGTATTCCGATGCATCTTACGAAAAAGTCCTTGATGCGAGAGTGCTTACTTTGGAAACACTTCCACCGACAAACCAATTTTATTATATGAGCGATGTCAATGCGTATGATGCACTTTGGGAGAGTGTAGTCGTTACCGATAGCAGCTTTTGCATACACTTGTCAACGTAAATACTCAAACTGCAGTCATTGAAAGCCAGAGCCACAGCGTTTAACAATGCCATTGAATAATCAGTTACGATCTCGGCCGGGCACGGTACATCGCACCGCATCCATTCTCGCATCCAATAACTCATCGTATTCGCGTCATGTTTTTCCGATACCATCTGGAATACAGGAAGGATTTTGCCGTGATACGGTACAACAGCTTGATATAGGAAGATTGGTAACCTGGAACCGTCCGGTTTCTTAATACGGGATATTAACGTCCCTGTTGCATCGATCGATAAAGCATTGGATTTGCAGGTTTCGCATTTTGCCCATTGCTTGTATAAATAAATTTGTTGTGGACTCCAGTACATTACGTAAAACTTATCAACGCTCACCTCTCTGATGAAACCTGCAAATTCGACTTCATATTTCAGGTTTATCACCGATTCAATAGGGTTCGTGACGTTAGAAAGCCCTAACTGTAAGTCGTTCTCCAACTGCTTCGCTTTCCTCAACACCGCTTCATCATATAAATTTGCGGGCTTCAGATCACCAAACTCCATCGTCTCGTTTGCGCGTTTCCTTCGCCACGCATAAGTGCTATCAGCTTGGAGTTCTTTCACGATGGCTTTACGTTCGTTACCGCACAATCGTCTCTTTTTTGTGTGCGCCACATCGCGAGTGTCAAAAGTTAAGATCTCGATCGTCAGTCCATCAGCAGATGGCATTGCAGTCGGGAAATATACGTGTATGACGTTACCACACTCCCTACATTTCCCACGCACTGTTAGAAATATCTCGCCTGGTTTGTTTTGCACGTTTGCGTATTTGAAACTAAATGGGCATGGTAGTTTCAGAGACTCCCATATCAAAACATAAAGAGTGTCTGTCCAACCAGCTTGTAAACGAGCTTGATCATTATCGTTGTACGAAATCAACTTACGTTTCATATTAGCCCATTTTTCACGTGACAAATTGATCGTTGTGCGAAAAGATTGAAAAGAAATCTTGGCCGATCCCTCAATCGACCAGTTGGAGTCATGACTGTTATTGATATCCTCCTTGAACTTATCACTAGCCTCGAGATCATGATGTTGAAAAAGCTTTTCGCGAATGCCGTTTCTTCCAGTAGAGATATATAAATAAATATATTTCTTACACATTAAAGGCAAGCTTTCATGCGCACGTTCCCATACTGGATTGCTTAGATCAAATACAGCATATTCACCCTGCTTATTTTGATGATAAAAATGTAGATTTTTTATCTTCTCGAAAATTTCACTAACCGTGTACACCGGTCGGGCCGGCATTGTCGTGAGATAATGTAAATTCGGAAATACCAGAAAAAATCTTTAAGACGACAATAACGTGTGATTTTGAACAGACAAGAAAGCAAGATTTGAAGAGAAAACGACGGTAGTTTTTTAAAAAAACGACACGAGAATTTGGGAGAAGAAAAGACAGCAAGAATCAGCGAAAAAACGGTACAAAATTTTTTTTAAAGACAGCACTAGAACTTCTGAAAAAAGTTAGATTACAAGATTTTTCGAGAAAGCGACGTGACAACAGATCCTCCAAAAAAGAATATATGCATATATAAATATATCATATATAAATGAACAATGATACATATATTTTTTTATCGTCAAAGATTTTTACTAAACTCAAGTGATTCTTTAAACAAGTTTAATATTTACACATTAATAATATAACATATATAATTCAACGAAAAAACATCTTTGTTATGAATACCGACGAATATATATACTTATGTGCTATGCCGCCGATACACAAAGGCTGAAGTTCTCTACAGTCAATTCAAATGTTACATTTTTGGGCTTAGCTTGCAAAAGTTTAAACACGCAATTTAATTTTTTGGATGTCAAGAAGGGGTTAGTGTTAAGTTAAATTTATATTTGTGGGGTCGCAATCCTTGTCCCACGGCCGCCATCTTGTACAAAGGGTTGCAAATGGTTTTTACGCTAGATCGGGCAACTATTCATCGCACAGGAAATTTGCAAAAACATTTTTTGTTGCAAATTAAAGTTTCTACAAATTTGGTTCTGTAGCTTTTAGTCGTAGAACAAATAATAATAAATTTACTAACGAAAATAGATTAAAATTTGCAAACAAAATTTCTTTTGGTCGTTATAACATTTTTCTGGCCATTTTACAAAAAAATGGCATCAGACCATTTTGATAGAGGGGTTTTCAAGAAATAATTTCCATTAAAAAATATTTTTCAAATTTTATTTATTTATTAGGGTTTTATAGCGCTGCGAAACTGAAACTATTATCCAGTACTCGTAAGTATACATTAGTATGAACGATTAGGCATAGTTTTCTCTCATATTTTCATTATTTTTATAAAAAACATTTTTATGATTGACATTGCAATGTTGTTAATAATTAGTCATTGACTCTTTGCCCCATCCCCTACGAAGAAGAGTCTGCAGGCGCGTTTTTTTACGTGGTACTCCCATTAGGCATAATCCACGGATATTTTCTAGCTGACATAATAATTAGTGTAATTATGAATAGCAAAATATATTTCCCAATCTACTGTGTCCTTTTGATGGGCCAGGCTACGACTCAGGATCTGGTGAAGCTTCCGATATTGAATTGTTGAGGAAAAATACCAGTGAGCGCGACGACGTTAAATACTCGTACACTCATATACTCGAAGAACGTACACACACATATGCACGTACGAACACGCTCCACTCAACACACACAGAACCTCCACTGTTAGTGGGGGAAGTTCCCATCATATTTTTGGGTGCTGTCAAAACATATGTATACTTTGCATATCTGTGCTCACTAAGAAAGGAGATATTACAATGTTTTAACAAGGGGGCCCTGAACATGAATTTTGTACCAAAGCGAAATCGTTTATACTTGTTTGTACCACAGACAAATCGAATGTATCCACTCGATATCGATTGTACCCACTCCTGCCGACAATTATATTGTTTGTAATGGTTTGTAACACCGACAAATCGTTTGTACCCATGCGTACCGACACTGATATCGTTTGTACCGGCTTGTTACACCGACAAATCGTTTGTATCCACTCATAATCGTTTGTACCCATGCGTACCGACAAATATATCGTTTGTACCACCGGCAAATCGTTTGTATCCACTCATAATCGTTTGTACCCATGCGTACCGACATTAATATCGTTTGTACTACCGACAAATCGTTTGTACCAATTCGTAATCGTTTGTACCCATGCGTACCGACACTTTTTTCGTTTGTACTGGTTTGTAACACCGTCAAATCGTTTGTACCCAATCATAATCGTTTGTACCCATGCGTACCGACACTAATATCGTTTGTACCACCGACAAATCGTTTGTACCCACTCATAATCGTTTGTACCCATGCGTACCGACACTTTTATCGTTTGTACCGGTTAGTTTCACCGACAAATCGTTTGTACCCACTCGTAATCGTTTGTACCCATGCGTACCGACACTTTTATCGTTTGTACCGGTTTGTTTCACCGACAAATCGTTTGTACCCACTCGTAATCGTTTGTACCCATGCATACCGACACTTTTATCGTTTGTACCACCGACAAATCGTTTGTACCCACTCATAATCGTTTGTAGCCATGCGTACCGACACTTTTATCGTTTGTACCATCGACAAATCGTTTGTACCCACTCATAATCGTTTGTACCCATGCGTACCGACACTTTTATCGTTTGTACTGGTTTGTAACACCGTCAAATCGTTTGTACCCATTCGTTATCGTTTGTACCCATGCGTACCGACTCTTTTATCGTTTGTACCGGTTTGTTTCACCGACAAATCGTTTGTACCCACTCGTAATCGTTTGTACCCATGCGTACCGACACTTTTATCGTTTGTACTACCGACAAATCGTTTGTACCCACTCATAATCGTTTGTACCCATGCGTACCGACACTTTTATCGTTTGTACCGGTTTGTTTCACCGACAAATCGTTTGTACCCACTCGTAATCGTTTGTACCCATGCGTACCGACACTTTTATCGTTTGTACCATCGACAAATCGTTTGGTCCCACTCATAATCGTTTGTACCCATGCGTACCGATACTTTTATCGTTTGTACCACCGACAAATCGTTTGTACCCACTCATAATCGTTTGTACCCATGCGTACCGACACTAATATCGTTTGTACCACCGACAAATCGTTTGTACCCACTCATAATCGTTTGTACCCATGCGTACCGACACTTTTATCGTTTGTACAGGTTGGTTTCACCGACAAAACGTTTGTACCCACTCGTAATCTTTTGTACCCATGCGTACCGACACTTTTATCGTTTGTACCACCGACAAATCGTTTGTACCCACTCATAATCGTTTGTACCCATGCGTACCGACACTTTTATCGTTTGTACCGGTTTGTTTCACCGACAAATCGTTTGTACCCACTCGTCATCGTTTGTACCCATGCGTACCGAGACTTTTATCGTTTGTATCACCGACAAATGGTTTGTTCCCACTCGAAATCGTTTGTACCCAGTCTTGCCGACAATAATATTTTTTGTTCCTGTTTGTAACAACGAAAATACGTTTGTACCAATTCGTAATCGTTTGTACCCATTCGTAATCGTTTGTTCCCATGGGTACCGACACTTTTATCGTTTGTACCTCCGTCAAATCGATTGTACCCACTCATAATCGTTTGTACCCATGCGTACCGACACTAATATCGTTTGTACCACCGACAAATCGTTTGTACCCACTCGAAATCGTTTGTACCCAGTCTTGCCGACAATAATATTGTTTATACCTGTTTGTTACACCGAAAAATAGTTTGTACCCATTCGTAATCGTTTGTACCCATTCGTAATCGTTTGGTCCCGTGCGTACCGACATTTTTATCGTTTGTACCAGTTTGTTTCTTCGACAAATCGTTTGTACCCACTCGTAATCGTTTGTTACCTGCGTACCGACACTTTTATCGTTTGTACCACCGACAAAGCGTTTGTACCCACTCATAATCGTTTGTACCCATGCGTACCGTCAATTTTATCGTTTGTACTGGTTTGTTACATCGACAAATCGTTTGTACCCATTCGTAATCGTTTGTACCCATTCGTAATCGTTTGTACCCATGCATACCGACACTTTTATCGTTTGTACCGGTTTGTTTCACCGACAAATCGTTTGTACCCACTCGTAATCGTTTGTACCCATGCGTACCGATACTTTTATCGTTTGTACCACCGAAAAATTGTTTGTACCTACTCATAATCGTTTGTACCTATGCGTACCGACACGAATATCGTTTGTACCACCGACAAATTGTTTGTATCCACTCGTAATCGTTTGTAGCCAGTCTTGCCGACAATTTTATCTTTTGTAACGGTTTGCAACACAGACAAAACGATACCACATATAATTTATTCCTAAATGAGATACATAAATAAAGAAAAAAATTAAAAAAAATTTTTTTAAATTTTTTAAAATTTAAAAAAAATTTTTTTATTAAAATTTTTTTATTTTAATTTTTTTTAATTTTTTTTAACATCGGTACAAACAGGTACAAACGATTCTCTTCACAATGGCATCAACGAAAATCATTTATCTCAACACGAGTTGCGGAGCAATTTTACCCACCCCTATATTTTTCACCCCTTTAGGGTACAAACGAAAATCAAGGTGGTACAATCCGGTACAAACCGAGTACAATCGAATAAAATTAAAAAAAATCTTCTACCGTTAAGTGGGTTGCCAACTTCACATAGGTGCAATTCTCAAAAAGAGGAAGAACACCCCTAAAACTGCCTTTTCCACTTCTATTCATGTCAGAAAGTTCGGGTTTTTTTTATTCAACGTGGAACAGGATTAAATTAACATGAATATTTTAACATAGGTAATTTTCCCGCCGCAACCATTCGCAAATGTAAAAAACACCCCTAAAACCACCCTTTTTCATCTATACATGCTAGAAAGATGCGGTTTTTTGCATTCGACGCTTAGTAGTTACAAATTAAGAAGGCAATTGGAAAAACTTAAAATTTTTCCTCACCACTCCCTAAAAAAATAGGAAAACAACCCTCTAAACTACATTTTTAACTTCTATTCATAGTAGAAAGATGGGGTTTTTTTGCATTTGGCGGAGAATCTCTTAAAACTACATCCAGCGCAGAATAACTGCCCTTTGAAAATCGTTATTTGCGACCTGTCTATGCGCAATCCCCCAAAACCCCCCATCCTAAACTGACGAATTTAACTGACGTGGATTTTGCTTCTGCATAATAATAATAATTATCGGCAAAACTATTAGAGAGTATGTAGAGTAAAATTTTAATTTATAAATTAGAAGATTGTTTTTTTTTTTAATGACACACAACGTTTATACATATTATATTTCTCATTTCCTGAACCTTTAGTTAAAGTAACCTCATAAAAGAATACTAATTTGGTTTTTATCGTGAATACACTCAATCGCGCTAAGCGATGGTTGCGTGCATTCAGTGATACTTACTAAGCGTCCTTCAGCTCTTTTATTCTTGTCGGACTCACCATATCGCCTCACCTCGCAATATTCACCAATATTTTTATAGAAAAGACAAAAATAAATTCTTTAATTTATTTTTTGTCCTACGGTTACTAATGATAAAAATGTTATCATAACATTGACATGTTCAGACCGTAGGGCTGGGAAATTGAACCACTGAATTTTTAGGAGAAGGTGGACATGAAATTATACATACCATTAATTAACAGCATAAAAATCAGCTTGTTACTAATAACTTATGTATACCCCTTTGTTTTGACATGTTGGAAGTGGAGGACCTGTCTGTCACACCATCCATTTTGTAGAACAAATTTTTTTTGTGGTCTTTATTACATTATCTCTCAATTTAACTAACAAATTAACTGTTACTGATAAAATTTTTGCTATCGCCAAACCAACAAATTACTCTCTTACGCGCTTCGTTAGTCACTACTATCGAGAATTTTGACCAGAGAAAAGTTGAGCGTCTCGTCGAAAGAAACCTACTGACAAAAGTTTAACCTGTTACTTATCATTAAAATAAACCGTGATGTACTGTGTACTATGGGATATTTCTTAAAGTAATTCAAGATAAAACCCGTGGGTCTCAGCTTAAAAATAAAAATTTAATAATTTAAATATTAAACGAAATTTATATATTAAAAGAAGACAGACCGTTATTTTTACTGTAGATTATGTATGTCTTATTCTTTATTCTGCGTCTGAATAAATACACATGCAATAAACAGTGAAATGTTTGTTCCATGGTACATTCATTCGCATGCATGTAGCATGCACATTCATTCACACGCAGAAAAAAGAATAAGACATACATAATCTACAGCAAAAATAACGGTCTGTCTTCTTTGAATATATAAATTTCTTTTAATATTTTTTAAAAATTGCAGTTCCAAGCAACCTGCCTGAAAAATGCTAATTTGACGCTATTATTTTCATTAATCTATACTTCTTTACTAATATTTTAAAGAGGAAAGATTTGATTGTTTGTTTGCATTGAATAGACTCCGAAAGTACTGGACCGATTTTAAAAATTATTTCACCGTTGGGAAGCTACACTATCCCCGGGTGACATAGGCTATATTATATTTTCAAAAAAATTAGCGATCCTTCCTTACTAAAACTCCAATAATGTAACCCAAGGTGTAAAAAATTGACCTAAAAAATTCCTTACTTCGCGTGCGCTGCGAAAACTATTGATGATATAACAAAATAGTCCACTACGACTTTGAAGAACACATCATTATCTACAAAAAGTGTCACGACAGTATATGTCTAGCTATTATAGTTATGTCACAATAAGTGTAACTTTATTTTAAAAATTTAATTGAAATGCCGCCGCTAGAAAAGGCTCTTTATTTGTCCCTTGGTATCTAACTCTTTGAATTTTTCAATTCGGACATTTCATTATTAGTAAAAAGTCGCGTGGTCGCCGCTCACCCCGTTCAGCTAGCTAGGCAGCACCAAAATATGCGATGTTGGCGTCATTGGGGTACGGGAGGGAAGTCAATGTCAAGAAATAAAGTGCTTGAATGCTAGAAATGAAGTAAAGAGTCGTTTAGTAGGTAATAAACCCAACAAAAAAAAAGTTATTTTTAAAACTTAACAAAAGTTCTTTTCAGAACTGAACCCATTTTTTTAAATTATAATTTTGTTCTTTTTTAACCCGACGCAATAAGAAGGGTGTATGTGTGTGAGTGTGTGAGTGTTAAAATTTAAAATTTTTGAAATTTTTGGTAAATACCCGTGTGATAAGTTTTGTTTCTTATTTCGAATAACTCAATAACTAAATAATATTCACTAAACAAACTGAAATAACGTAAACATATAAACAAAAAAACAAAACATAAATACATACATAAACAAATACATAAACAAATACAACACATATATCACTCAAACATATAAAAAAATACAAAACTTATCACACGTCATACATCAAACTCGTCGTCTGACAACTCCTATTCCTCCTCTACGAGGGGCACTGGACGGTTGAAGCACACCCTATTGCATTAAAAGCAGGCGAGCGAGCATGAGACGCCTGCCTTCGGACTGTCATACCTTGGTCCGCACCCTGTCTTGCATGAGCAAAATATCATGTACTATCTAGAGTCAGCTGCGGCACTTCTATGGATCCAGAGGGTTCCATACCCACAACTGGATCTGGTAGTAAACCCTCTGAGCATGCTTCATGACTGCACCTTTAGTGGGGGTGAAAGAAGTGATGTCTGCGCATGACTGCACCTTTAGTGGGGGGGGGGGGTGAAAGGCGTTTATTGTTGTCATGGTGGGGGTAGCCCCGTACAATGCCAGAAACATTTTCTTAGCACCTTCAGACAGGACCTCTGGTGTGCTGGTTGGGCTGTAAAACAGTGATGGAATTTGTAAAAGATGAGAGTTTTTTGAACTATTTTACTATTTTTATTTTTTATGGTTGTATGTGCTGAAGTAGTGTCACATCCTGAAAAAGCATGTAAAAATAAAACGGTTTCCCTAAGAAATGAAGGAACTTTTGCTTATACATCTATGTATCTCTCAAACGGTTAAAGCTAGAAAAAAACTTTTTATACATTTTTTGTAGGAAATTCAATGAAAAAGTTGATAGTTTTCGACACATTGAGGAAAAGCCAAAAATAGGACCTAAAATTCAAAATGGCGGTCTGTTGCGTACCTCTTTCCCGCTTATTGAGTTTTTGGATATGTTCAAGAGGAAGACTCAAAGGACATTTTGACCAATTTTCAAAACTATAAGTTTTTTATTTTTATTTTACTTAGATTGACTGGGTTATATGTAATATAATTTAAATTAATAATTTAATTTAGCAAGTATTTAACAAGTATTATTATATCACATGTCTTTCAATACGTATATTTTTTTCCAACCGATGCTTACGTTCCCGGATTCTTATATTTTGAATTTGGAAAGGAGCCCGCCCGCTTTATTTTTGTGCGCACATTGTTTTGTGTGCTTTGGCTGTGGCTTTTGGTTGGGTGGTCTTCGTTTTGTTATAATTTAATGGCGATTTATTGATTTCTATTGGATGTTGTTGAAAACGGGAGAATCGTGGAAGGAAGTGGAAGTGTGTGCTTATATCCCCCTGGTTCGACTCACCCTATATAATAATAATAATAATAATACTAAGATTATTTATTTGTTTTTGACCAATTCCAGGTACACAAAACATCATACAATAAAAATACAAGAAAATGTTATAATACTATGTTGATTTTAAGATCCATTCATTTGCAGAATAAAGATTCAAGGTATGAAGAAACTTTTCCAAATTCCTCTTAAAGAGGTGAAATGGTAAATGTTTAATATTTTCTGGTATCATGTTAAATCTTCTAATGATATAATTGGGACGCCCTTTTAACGATTTTGTTAATGTACATGCATTTATCTTCAATTTATTTTTATTACGAGTATCGTGTTGATGATCTGTATAGTTACAAATGAAAAGGTCGGAATATTGTTTAAAGAATACAGAACATTCATACACATACAAATCATATAAAGTAAGGATCTTATTTTCTTTATATAGCAGTTTACAAGAGGATCGTTGGCTAATACCAAACATCGCCCTTAAACATCTTTTTTTTTGCTATAAATAAATTTTTAACACGAGGAGAATTTCCCCAGAACACAATTCCATATCGCATATTGCTTTCAATATACGCGTAGTATATGCTGAGTAAAATTGGTTTTGGTACCGTATATCTGACCATGCGCAAATGATAGGTGTATTTACTAAATTTTGCTGTCACCTGATCTATATGGTTATTCCAAGTTAAATTCTCATCAAGATGAATGCCTAAAAATTTTATCTGATCACAGAAACAAATATTACCAAATGGTGGAATTTCTAAACTAGTTTTAAGCGGCCCGTAATCACCGAACTTTATATATTGGGTTTTCTCTATGTTCAGCTTCAAGCTATTTTTTGTGCACCATTGAGATAGCGATGTTAATGATTCCGATATAGAGGCCTTCAAACTACCCTTACTCGACTGTTCGAAAGCAACAGCTGTGTCATCAGCGAACAAAATTGAGTTAGGCTCAGTCAATGCAAGATCGTTAATGTATAATATAAAAAGCAAAGGCCCAAGAATTGATCCTTGTGGCACACCTTTTTTTATTATTTTTCTATCAGAAAGGATCACTTTGTTGTAATTTTTATCAGGTTGGTTAAGTTGCATAGACTGTGAGCGATTTAACAAATATGAACTGAATAATTTTAATGTTTTAATCGTTTCCTCACTTATTACACAAATATTAATATTAAACAGGTTTACAAAGATAGATTTCACTACTTTTGAAGGTAAACATTTTTGTTTTTGCTGCGATATGACTACTTTTTGTATGCGAAAACTTGGTCCCTCTGGCATTTATGTTTTTGGTGGCATATGATTACTTTTCGCAAAGTTTTTTTACTCACGATATTCTAATATGTTATTTGTAATTCAATAAATTCAAAAACCTAAAATTATTTTATGCCTAAAATTATTTTATTTTTGTTTTTCTGTCATGAACATGGAGGTGAAAAATACCTATACGCACAGATGGCGTGTAGATAGTCAATCAACTTTACGACAATTGGTTATTATCTGATCACTTTTTCTTATCTTTTTTTATTAGTATTACAAATTTGTAAATGTCTTTTTGTTTGTGAGTTTGTTCGAAAACTACTTGACCGATTTTGATGAAACTTTTTTTGTTTAAAAGCTAGACATAAAAACTGGTATATACTTTATCTCGCTATGATAATGTGTGATATAAGTGGCTATTAAATATTATCATTTCTTAAAACATAGTAATGTATCGGCGTCTACTATGCTTAAACTTGGGCTGAAACCACTACCATACTCTGTGATACCCTCGTCCGAATAGCCAATACGAATTTGACCAACATTTCCTTTTTCAAACGCTTAACACTTTTTGTGACACATATGATTTCGATTGTGACTCAATAGTTACTGAGAAAATTGAGTGGTTAATAATTTTTAGTCATCATTTAAAAAAAATTCAAGCTTTAACTTAAAGTGTTATTATACTATACAGACTGTGTTGGACAGCTTTTCCTATAGTAAATCAATGTTAAATATTATTTATTACTAGCTGTCCGTCTGGTACTGTATGAAGTCAGTTAGTACACATGTTATGAAAGTACACTTTAGTATGTACATTGTGCATCACAAAATCCCCACTCTTTAATGACAAACAAACAACCATACGCATACAGTATAGCTGTGAGATAACTGACTGACTTTAATTATATGTGTACTGACTGACTTCACAGAGTACCAGACGGACAGCTAGTAATAAATAATATTTAACATTGATTTACTATAGGAAAAGCTGTCCAACACAGTCTGTATAAGTATAACTTCTGCAAATATAAAAGAAACAGAAAAATATGATAAGAAACGAAATTGTAGAAAAATCGTTTTCTATAACTTTGCTCCTTATATAATACCTACCAAATTTTGTGTTTCCCCCTCCATCTTAATCCGTCCTTGTCCTTTATCAATTTTGTTCATTAACGAATTTGTGTGGTGTAACTTATCTTTTAATCGGTGCCAGGTACAGAAAATCTTTACAAACAAAAAATGTTCGTCTCATAAAAACAAGCAATGTTTATTTGAAAGTTTTTTCCATACGTCCCATAGTTTTGGTGTAAATACGAGGCGAAAATTTAGTATTTACGCCAGATATATTTGATCCATGTATTAATAACATTTGTGTTTAATTAATCAAAGGTTTTTCCTATCTTGCACCGTTAAAAGTAATATATACCATGCGGCACGGATGTATGGAAAAATTATAATTATTGCATAAGGCTTTACCCGTCTAATTGTGCAACTTTTGCTTGAAATATTTTTCTCCAAAATACATATTTTAAATTTTTTTAAATATTAAAGGGGTTTTTTATTTTACATAATCACGCGGTATACAAATATATTTAGTATTTTGATTATCAATCTTAATTCATCAATTTTCTGTAATTAGAGTAACCAAAAAAATTATATGAAACGAAATTCCAGTAAACTTAATTATAGTGTTGCTACACTTATATATTTTTGTATTTTTCCAATATTAAGAGAGATATACAATTTTCTGTTTCCTCCTTCCTCTAAACGCCTTTTTTTCCTTTTCCGATCTTGCGCATTATAGAACTTAGCCTTACAAATACCAAAAGCACCTCACATATCAAATTTCATTCTGATCGGATTAAAGCTGGCTACAGACACATCGCTCATATTAATTGACAATGTCCAAACTAACATTATAGCAAAGTTTTATGGAAAAATAATTTTTTGTCACAAGTATTTCTACCAAGATTTTCGTACTTTTGTACTATTTTTTTAAAATTTGGCCCTTAAATAGATTTAAATCATTTTGTATGAGATCATTTTTGGTATTGCTGGGATATCAATACTATTTGTATGCGAAAATTTGACCCGTTATCGGTTATTGTTGACTTCAAAGTAAAACTGTATATCACATGAAAAAATTGGCCCATCCAGCTGTATATCATTCGTGGTGTACGTGGTCTACGGATAGCTCACTGCGTGCGAGGGCCAGAGGTCCAGTTTTAATACTTGGTGGATCAACTATTTTTTTAAATATTAATATTAATAAATAAAAATCAATGACAGTATACAGTCTATATAGTACGTACTTGTTCTGTCATCCTTATATCTTCGTAACCGTAGTGGGAATGTATATTGGTATAGTACCGTGACGTTTAAGTATACACAAATCATAATAAGTGGTAATTATAGTTTATTAGATTAAGCATGGTGTCAAATAGTGTTCTCTTTTTTATTATTATAAAATTATATTCGACAGAATATATGTTTTATTTTAGTTTCATAATATACACAATCCGGCACACAACATGATTACTCTCGATTTTTATATGCCTTTTCCGCATATTCAGTGATAAAGAAACTCCGAGAAACTGCTAGACTCTGTAGTAGTATATAGAAGTAGTACCTTAACTTCAAGAGATTTTAACATACACCTTAATTTCATATTTTTGGTATATTCAATGATTTAATGTAGGTAAAGTGATTTTCATTAGAAATGTCACTTGTAAAGAAATTAATTTAATATGGTCCTAGTCTAAGTTACTTTTTAGGTAAGGTTGGTAGGGTGTATGTACAGAGTGGGCCAATTTTGATGGTTTTATGGGGTTATTCGATAACTATAAGAGATAGAAAAAAATGAATGGCACATTCTCGATTTCTTTTTTTGAGACTAATTCATTGGTGTCAACAAAAATTTGTTAGCATCTTTTGTTTGCGAGTTATAAGCAAAAGTTCGATTTTTCGACTTATAAACAATTGTGAATATCTTGATTGTTTGTAAAGCTAGATGAAAATGATATTTACATTCTTAAGGCACTTTTTTTGGTATAATCCCGTGGCGTCGTGAAAGTTCGAGAAAAAAGGTTGGTTTTCGAGATATGACCTAAAGTTGTGTTTTTTTATATAGGAAGAATAATTGGTGATGCCTTAGTTAGAAAGGATTTTTCTTTCTCTTTTTAACCATGTATCATTTATTGGGTCGTTTTTTATCCGTAAGTCTGAAATAGCCAAAATAGTAATTTCCTAGTTTAATTTTTGCGTTTTTTATACTTATTTCAAGGGGGCGATGATTATTTACGATTTTGTCTCCGCCAAAAAAACAATATACTCATTTAATCGTAAATGTATAAGATGTCTTACGAAAATTACGGGAAATTTGATATGTTCGAAAGATTTATTCAAAGTAATAACAATTGTGATATTGCATCTGAAATATATTTCAATCGCTATCCAGAAACAAGACAACCCGATAAACGTATTTTCAAGAGGGTAAAAGAAAGAGGTAATCTTATTGATTACGGGCTTTCAACAAACGTTCTCATGAATTGAATTCTTTGATTTCACGGATCCAGAATCTACAACGTTGATATAATGCTGAAATATTACATGCACCCAAGTCAAAATAATTATATTTGTTTGCTTATTGTATTTCCATGCCAAAAACCAAAAGAATATTTACATATCCAACTGACCAACCTCTCAGAATTTCTAGAGAATATAGGGAAACTGAGTTAGATTTAAGTTCGACAGATCCTTGTCAATTAGTTAATAGTAATGTTGAAAACGATATAGAATTTTTAAATCAATCTATCAAATATATAAATATTGAAGAAAATAATAATTTCAAAAAGGCAGAAATTAATGTTATGGACTTGATAAAATGAATTCCACATTTTGATGGCAAACCTGGTACAGTACCGTTTTATTAGAAGTATAGATAGAATAATTAATTAATAAAAAAAAATCAAGATACTGTAGAATTATTTACTGATTTAATTAGAGGAAAAATAGTAGGAAAAGCAGATGAAATTTTTGTATCAGTAGGAGATCCGAGCGACTGGACTACTATCAAATCACATTTAATCACACAATTCTCAGCTATACGAGCACAAGAAACTATTTTAAATAAATTAAATTTAGTATGTCCATTAGGTAAAAGTTTAGAACAGTATTATGCTGAACTATCCGATTTACAAAAGGCATTATTGTATTGTATTGTATTGTATTAAGGCAGAATACAAAAACGGACAAATGGAAGTATATTTAGGAATAGTTTTAAAATCTTTTATAGCTGGTTTAAACAGTAAACTAGGATATATTGTACGTTCAACTAGACCCATAAATATGAAAGAAGCATACGATATTGCATTAAACGAAATTATTATGCAAAATTCATCTAGGGATAGAAATAGATTAGCTTCAAATCATAGACACTTAAAAAAACCACGCATACAAATGACTACTTCCTACCACCCACATCAAACAGACATGTGACATCACAAAATTTATATTATAATTATTCATCTATGCATTTATTGCATCAACAAAGACCACCACATGAATTCAATAAATCAAATCCTTTCCAGAACCCCCATCATTATAGACCAATTCAATATAACAGAAATCAAACCCTTTCCAGAACCCCCATCATTATAGACCAATTCAATATAACAGACCTGTTTTTAATCAACCTCAAAATCAAAGCCATCATTCAAAAGCAAACCTACCGAATCCAACAAGAATGGACATAAGTGTACAGACAAGACAATTTAATAAACCACTAAATTCAAATCAACCAATCTTTAAATCAACCGCTCCCCCAAATTTTACCAGTAAGGAATTACATAATACCGAAAAACACGTACTACCATTAGACGATTTTAATGACGAATATAATTATAATACAAATTTTGAATTCAATGACAAGTATTCCAAAAATTCAACCAAAAACGACAATGGTACATTTCCAGAAATAGATGATGTAAATATTCAATCAATTTATCGGAACCAAACGAAAAGCTAGAATTTAATATTAAGGAACACTTTCTATCTTACATAGAAATTAAATCATTTGGTCCCGAAACATTAAAATTTCTTATAGATACAGGTTCAAGTAATTGTTTTATAGACCCAAAACACGTAAAAAGAATGATTGCCAAAGTATAAAAAAGGTACCAATCAAAACCGCATTAGGTGTATTAGATGTAAATTTGAAAATTGAAATATCACTGTATGAAGAATTTAACGAGATAGGAACATTCCCATTTTGGTTAGAAAATTTCATAACTATTTGACGTAGCAACAGGTAATGATTTAATAGACAAATTAGAAGCTATGCCCCCTACAGCAAACGCTCATAAAAAATTTAACAACAAAATATGCCCCTATACTTGAAAAACCGTGTTGCATGTCAAACAAAACATTAATTGATCCACACACTCGAATATTTCACAAACTACCTGTGGAAAATGAATCAGGTGATATTTGTTTAACAGAAACTCTTGGATAATTTGTTAATCATACCAGAAGGATTGTACTCACTAAACAATTGGCATGCAATATTACCTACCCGTAGATAATATTTCAAATTTTCAATAATCAATTTTTATTGATCAACCACAGAAAGTTGAATCACAAGAAAATTATGTTGAATTTAATAGATATACAAATAGGTAATATTGAATCAATACAAACCGACCAGAATATTGAAAATCTTATTAGAACTGACCACTTAAACCCCAAAGAAAAAAATCACTTTTACAACTTTGTTCAGAATATGATGATTTGTTTTTCAAGGAAGGTCAGAACTTGACTTTCACTAACGAATTAAAACATTCAATTCATACGAAAATGGCATACCAGTGTATACAAAAAACTATAGATATCCATATATTTACACACCAGAAGTTCAAGAACAAATTTTAATAATGTTGGAACAGGGTACTATTTGCCCAAGCTTTTTCTAATGGAACTCACCTATTTGGATAGTTCCAATGAAACTAGATGCATAGGGTAAGCAAAAATGGCGTCTGGTAATCGATTACCGGAAGCTAAACGAACAAACTATAGATGATAAATACCCATTGCCTAATATTTCTGAAATTCTAGACAAACTTGGCAGAATGTATTTTACTTCATTAGATCTTGCTTGTGGCTTCCATCACACAGAAGTAGACCCCAAAGATATCGAAAAACAGCATTTAGTGTACATAATGAACATCACGATTACATTCAAATGCCATTTGGATTAAAAAATGCTCCATCTACATTCCAACGAGTAATGGATATCGTTTTGCGTGATTTAACTGAAAAAGACTGCATAGTTTATAATGACGATATAGTTGTGTACAGTTTATCCCTACAAGAACACCTAGAAAAATTAGCTAGAGTGTTAAGTAAACTTCGACAAGCAAATCTAAAAATTCAATTAGATAAATCACACTTCCTGGCTAAAGAAATAGAATTTTTAGGGCAAATAGTGTGTAGTGAAGGTTTCAAATCTGACTCTAACAAAATTTCGGCAATTAAAAATTATCCTTTACGAAAAACAACGAATCTTTCCTTTAATCTTTTTGAAGCTTTGAACAACAACGAAATTACAGCAGTCGCTTTCTTAGACCTGAGCAAAGCATTCGACAGCCTAGATATTGATTTACTGTTACACAAGCTTAAATTTTACGGTATAAGAGGTAAATCATTGGATCTGATTACATCATATATGACTAATCGTAAACAGTGCGTAAAATTAAGATATATTGTCAACAATAATAAAAAAGAATCTCTTTCTGACTATACAGCAATGGTTAGAGGCGTACCGCAAGGGTCTATATTGGGCCCCTTGTTGTTTATCTTATACACCAACGAGCTTCCTAAAAAAACCCAGAACAAAATAGTCTTGTTTGCCGATGATACCACGGTACTTCTTCGAGGGCACAGTGCAGAAGATGTTAAACGAAATATAAGCCAAACTTTTGTCAACCTGAATAAATGGTTTGAAGAAAATTCCTTAAGTTTAAATATAGGAAAGACTAATATTCTCTGCTTAAAAAATAACATTAAACATGTAGAAATTGAAAACATGACTACAATAGATGTGTCCCAACATGTGAAGTTCTTAGGTCTGTATTTGGACAGTAACTTAAACTACAAAACACACATAGATTATTTAACTAAAAAATTATCTAAATTAGGATACCTATTGTACAAATTAAGGGATGTCGTATCATCGGAAACAATATTGCAAGTTTACTACGGACACATCCATTCAAACTTAAAATATGGTATACTGTTCTGGGGGAACTCCTCGGCAGTCGACAAAGTTCTGAAGGTCCAAAAAAGATGCTTGCGAATAATGGATAACGCCAAATCGAATGAACACGCTAAACCTATTTTTAAAAAATTTGGAATCCTGACAGTGATAGACACATATATCCTGGAATGCATGTTATTTGTTAGAAACAACCTTAATCTATTCAAAAACCACCACTACGAACATCCATACGACACAAGGAATAACGAAAATTTAATCGTTATGCAAACAACCAAAGGGTACATTGATAGCGGAACTCTGAACACATCCATTCGCATATACAATAAGATACCAAAAGAAATCAAAAATTTAAATACACGCAACTTCAAAAACGAAATTAAAAAACTGTTACTAACTAAAAACTATTACGCCCTCAAAGAATTTATGGCAGAACATCAATGGAAACCTTTCTAATTAACTGTCATTGATTGCTTTTTAGTAATCAAAGATCTAAAATTTTCTTTACTTATATTTATTTGTTACTTATATTATTGTTAATGTTTTAAATCTATATTATTGTTATTATTGTTATATCATTGTGATTGTTTACATATTTATATTCCATTGTTATTGTTATTATTATTGTTGTTGAAATGATTAGTATCATGTTTATTATGGTTTACAAAATTTGTTTATATTTATTTGTTACTGTTTATTATGGTTCTCAAAATTTACTTATATTTATTAATGTTTATTATTGTCAACAGAATTTACTAATATTTACTATTGATTGTTACCATTACCGTTAGGATTTGTCTACTAGAATTATTATTACTATTCTTGCATACTAAATCTATTATTATTATTTTTCTAAACTTTAATATTGTTTACAAATTTATTTTTGTCAAAGATGACGCATTCTATGTACTATGTACGTTTTTAATTTAATTTTTTAAGAATAAAGTCGATTATTATTATTATTATTATTTATAATCAGAACAAAAATAGACTACCCCAAGACTTATTAGACGAAAGTATACTTCATTACAATAATTCAATACACTCTACTATAAAATTTAAACCATTTGAATTATTGACTGGTAGAACATATAATTTTGACAAAGATATTACACATAACAATGATCATGAATATCTTAAAACTTATAATAAACACCAAATAGAATTATTTTAAAAACAAGAACTGAAAGAAGTACAACTAAAAACAAAAACACATTATTAAACTAAATGCGAATAGGACAGATCCAGCAAATACTAAACCAGGCGAAAATGTATTTAGAAAATTAAAAAGAAACGTTCATTTCAGGTTACTCGTCTTCCTGACAAAAATATTTTGCCAGAAGATAGAAATCATAAACCTGATAAACACCCAAGGCATGGTCCCGATGAAGCTGGGCCAATCAAAATTAATTAAGGATTATAGAAAACTCATACATGTCGTACATTTAGATTTTTATAAAGTAACTTTAGATAGTATACAGAATTGTTTAAAAATTGCAACTAACAATGATAATTTAGGAACTATGAACTAACTTAAAATTCAAATAATTATCTAATTAGTTTAACATGTTATATTGTGTATTTAAAAAAAAAATAAAGAAAAGTATTTAGTTTAAAAAAAAAATTGGTGTTTAGTTTTAAAAAAAAACTAAACACTTTATAGAAAATAATTGAATTATCAATTATTTTCATAAATATGAAATTAAGTTAATTTAGTAATTTTAATTAAAAGAGGTATTATGATGTATTTTTAAAAAAAAATAATGAAAACTAAATATACGGTACTTTAGAAAAAAAAATCCAAAGCAGAGTATTGTATGTGGAATTATGAAAATTGGAAAACGATCGGTGCTAACGCGATACACGTAAATATAAAAAAAATAACACGTTGAACCGAAAGTCTTTCAATAAAAGCTGGGCCCATTTAAAAAGATAATATTGAGGTAGTAAGATCTTTACTATCCAGTAAGTGTCTAAGTTATCGACTAGTGATTCGAATCAGAAATACTGAAAATAAAAAAAAGTACAAAAAAAGAACAAAACAAAATATATGTAAAAATAAAATATATTTGAAATAAATAATTTTTCATTTAATATGTTGATAGTATAACTATCCTTAAAATACTAAGTTTGGTTGTACAAGTTATAAAAAAAATTACATGAATATGTACTAGATTGAACTGTAGTAAAAAGAAATATCGTATATAAAAAAAAAAACGACACTACAGTAAAAAAAATGTTCAAATATGTCTGATTTGCAAAAATATAAATATACACTACAAATTTAATTCAGATACATAGTTGTATATAAAGGGGACTTTACGCTTCTGTAAAGAAAAACTACAAGGCCAAAAATACCAAGCGTATACAAAACAATATAGTTATAAATTGAAAAAGTCGTTGCATATTCACATAAAATACATAAATTGTACAGCCAAAATGTGTATAGAATGTGTATTGAAATGTGACAAGTTTGAAAAACCACAAGTTTCGGAATGGTGAATTAAATAAATTATACAAAAAAAATATACTTAGATACAATCAGATAGAAACCATTAATTCGCCTATTCGATACTTCAGCACAATCCATAATAAATATTCAATTTGTAAATTGAAGAAATAAAAATTCAAAATACCATCTGATTAATTCATGTGAGACAACTACTTTTAGTAACTGTACTGAGCCAACTAATTTTAGTAACTGTCTTGAGACAAGTACTTTTTGTAACTGTTTTGAAATATGTGCGGAAATATCGAAGTAAGCTTGGATATACGCAAGTCATATCCGATCTAAGTAAATGTTTGTTGAAATTATGTAAATTCTCAACTCGCATAAACCAATAATTATATAAATTATTATTTTTTGAATAATAAAAATATGAAAACAAAATAATAATAAATTTTAAACAGTGGAGTACTAAAAAAAATTATTCTCCACTCCAGGGGGCCAAAAAAATTAGCGACATGCTAATTGAAAAATATTAAAGCAAGAATGACACGAATAGATGAATGAAAAATCTTACAAATGTGGATTAGACGTGAAGATTTAAATACATTTAGATGTTTAATTAGGATGCAGTAACGTTACCATTCCCTTGATATCCTCTGAGATAGTATGGCCGAATGTTGTATATCGACATGCCGAAGGTTTTCTTATTAGACTTTGGAGCTTTTAGCCTAACTGAAGTTGGTGTAGTGAACTTTATTATCTTGTACGGCCCATTGAATTTTGAAGCGAATTTAGGTGCGATATTCTTGTTCATATTCGGGGCCAAGTTTTTTACCATGACCAATTGACCCACTTTATATTTAGACAGCGTTGGTTTATTTAAAGTTTGGTTGACTCGTTGTTGGTGAGCAATCTTTAACGCATCTTGTATATGTGCTTGTGATGGTTTACCAGAACTCGTGATTAACTCAGTTAATTCGTTTATAATCACAAACGGCGTCATTAACTTTCTACCAAAATAAACTTCAGCTGGTGTTGAGTCGATTGTACTTTTGTAGGAGTTGTTGTAATTGAAAATTACAAAACTTAAAAATTTTGACCAATTTTTATGTTGTACAGAATATTCTTTGAGAATGCATCCTAAATTATATTTTATCTGTCGATTGAGGCACTCGCTCTTGTTCGAAGATGGTGTATAGCTCGAACAGTAGGCAGCTCTAATACCATTATTAAATAAGAAGGTTTTCCACTTGATCGACGCAAAAGCTGGTCCGTTGTCGGCTACAACAACCGTCGGATATCCGTTTTGCAGGAAAATCTTCTGTATCAGTGAAATAGCAACGTCACTGGTCTGCCTTTTACATGGAAAGGCGAAAGCAAATTTTGAAAATCCATCTACAATAGAAAAAATATATTTAAAACCTTCACTTGATCTAATAATAGGACCGATAAAGTCGACGTACAAAGTATGTAGGGTATACTCCGGCACGGAACTACTCAACTGAACCCTATCGTTACGTGTATATGGCCTTATAGCCTGGCACACTTTACAGGTTCTGACATAGTCCCTTACTTTTGCATAGAGGTTTTTGTAGTAAAATATTTTACTAATTTCACGGAATGTTTTAATTACTGAATTATGCGCAGCATACTTGGAATCATGATAATATCGAAGAACGTAAGCGAGTAAATTATCTGGTAAAAATATACGTTTTAGTCGATTCCTTCCGACGAACTTATAAATTAACCCATCCTTTATGCAAAAATTAGGGACATTCATCTGAGCCTTAAGGTTTTGATAAATTATTTTACATTCGGGAGAGTTACGTTGCTCGCTTTTAACAGAAAGGTAATCAAAATTTGTATTAGCTAAAACGTTAATAAAGTTCAGTTGCGCATTGTTCCTGATTTCTTCATTCACCGATTCTAAGTCAGTTTGATCCAAAGTATTGGTTATCTTTTTTAAAAGGTTTGCATAACCTGGATCATTGCTATGCAACTCTTTAACTTTAATGAAATTTTTGCCTGAATCTTGATTTGAATCAGAAAATTTGTTCACTAATATATGGTCAGTTTCGTATAACCTAGATAGAAAATCGGCCATATTGTTCAATTTGCCCTTAATATGTTCCGGGGTAAAGTCATATCTCGAAATTTTAAGGATCCACCTAGATAATTTATTAAATTTATTGGGGGTATTAAAAATCCACAATAACGACCTGCAGTCAGTCTGTAGAGTAAACTTGCGGTCGGTTAAAAAATCTTTAAATTTATCTAGGGCCGTTACTACTGCGAGAAGTTCTAATTCATGACTGTTATATTTTAATTCGGCTGGATTCAATTTTCGAGAACAGTACATAATGGGGTGCAAACCGTCATCATACTTTTGAAGTAATACCGCGCCCAGACCAGTAGCTGATCCGTCAGTTTGTAGCACAAAAGGTTTGTCAAAATTAGGATGTTTTAAGACAGGCGCACTTACTAAAGATTTTTTTAAAGTAGAGATTGCATCAAGATGAACCTTAGTAATTTTGAACCTAACACCTTTCTTTTTTAAATCGTTTAACGGAGCTACAATCTGACTGAACATGGGAATATAGCGGGAGTAAAAAGCCGCAGCCCCAACTAGACGCATAACTTCTTTGACGTTTTTTGGAGTTGGCATGTCATTGATTGCTTGCACCTTAATAGGGTCTATAAAGCGTCCCTCAGCGGATATTACGCTACCCAACAAACGTACCCTCGACATACAAAATCGAGCCTTAGAAGGATTAATAGTGATACCGATAGACTTTATTTTAGTGAACAAGAGATTCAGGTGATTTAAATGTGATTCAATGTCGGGTGAATGTACAATTAAATCGTCATAATAAATAAGAAGAAATTTATGACGAAATTCTGCGAGACTGGAATTTAAAAAACGAGCTAATGATTGACTAGCCACCTTTAGCCCGAAAGGCATGGTATTGTACTCAAACAGACCATATTGTGTGACGATCGCGGTGACATGTTTCGAGTCATCTGATAATTTTATCTGATGAAAACTGGATTTCATGTCGAGGAGTGTAAACACTTTCGAATTACCTAAGCTAGCGAAAATATGAGCCATACTGGCTGAACTCATCGGATCAAACTCTATATGTTTGTTAACAAACCTATAGTCAGCGACTAACCGATAAGAATCGTCTTTCTTTTTAACAAAGAAGACGGGTGAGCTATAATTAGAGTTCGAAGGAGAAAATACCCCTTGTGTAACAAGCTCTTGAACATGCTCGTCCAAAAGTCTGGCTTTATCGGGTGCTAGATAGTAAGGAGCTTTACAAACCGGAATGTTATCGATTAACTTAATTTTATATTCAAAACCCTTGGCAAGACCAGGAATGTCAGAAAAAATCGATTTAAAGTTTTGAAGAAGTGTTTGCAACACTTTGGTTTGTTTGCTATTAAGATTTACTTTCGCTTCGACAATGGTATTAATAATTCGATTATTATTACAAAAACCCGAAAACGGTATTTCAACATTAGGATGAAAATAAAATTTGATCGTCGACTTAAAGAAGTCCAAAATGATGTTGCAATTTTTAAGTGTGGCAACACCTAAAATTACCTCAAACGGTAATGAATCTACTATAAAAAAAGTTTGAGTCCATGAAAAATTAGCCAATTTAAAATGAAGTTTCGCAGTTAAATTACATTTAAAAAAATTATTTCCCGGCAAAGAAATAGTTTTATCAATTGATTCGGTGACGATGTTTCTATTGTTAGCTTTTAACTTGTTAAAAGTCGCAGTTTTAATAGCATTAACAGTAGCACCGGAATCAAAAAGTGTTAATAAAGGATAACCTTGAATGAAAATGGTTTGTAGAGGTAAAATAGTATAATTTAAAATAACATCATTAATAAGAAACTTGGGGTCTATTGCGAGTTTTTTGGAACCGTAGTACTAACATTTATATTATCCTTCTTTCTTTTAAAACAAAATTTAAAATTGTGATTAGTACCTTTACAGAAAGTACAAAAAAGTTTAGTGTCATTATGCGTATTTTGAATTGAACTAACGTTTACACTGAGGGGTGTTGTAGATATTCGCGCTTGAATTTCCTCAATTTTAGTGATTAGTTGATACAAATCTTTATAAGTATCGGGAATTTGATATAAACCAAGAATAGTTAGGACAGAATTATTGGCATGAGCAAAAATAATTTGTATGATTTCGGATTCAGATGAATCATTAAGTAGGATGTTCGCGAATTTTATTATTGAAGGAACAAATGTCGAAAATTTTTCAGTGTCAAGTTGATTTCGCCGGACCAATCTATCAATTAATATCTGTTTAGTCAAAGGTGGAATATAAACTTGTAATAAATTATGTTTAATATTTTGCCAAGACAAAGAGTCAGCCAAACAAGTAGACCAAAATGTTTGTGCGTTCGAAGCACACCTATTGATTAAAGATTTCAAAAGAACGTCTATAGGTAAAAAATTAATATCAACTAAATGTTGAGTATCGACAATAAACTGTATAATATTTTCTGGAACCGAAATGTCCAGAATAGTGATTTTATTTATAAAGGAATCTATACTCGGTTTTGCAAAAAAACTAAAATTTGAAGTTAATTGATTTGAACTAGTGTTATTATTTGATAGAGTAGTTGTTATTGTTGCCAAGGCATCGGTAATGCTACTAATCTGCTTGCTTTGCTGTTGTATTTGTTGCTGTACATCCGAAACGTGCAGCACTGACGCATGGAACTGTTGAGCTGTAGTCTGCATCTGCGTAGTTATAGCCGCTAAGTTAACCGCTGATACTTGATGAGGCGTGATGAATAAGTCATCTGGTGAAGCTGGAGGATCGTCATCTCCTGGGGTACCTGGTGTATTACGAGTTGTTCTCGGCATAATGAAAATTTAAACCACAAACAAAATAGAAGAAAGAGAAAAAAATTAGCACTAAGTTAAATATAATTATAGAATTAAAGAGAATGTAAAAGATATAAATGTATAAATATAAAGAAAAAATTATAATCATTTCAACTTTCAAAAAGAATTTCAGAATCACAAGTCGAGCTTTGTGAAAACTATCGAAAACAAAAGACACATATGGATATTTGCTCTGATTCCATATGTGTATTTAAAAAAAAAATAATGAAAACGGAATCAAAAAGTGTATTTAAAAAAAAAAAAAAAAAAAAATGTTCGAATATGTCTGATTTGCAAAAATATAAATATACACTACAAATTTAATTCAGATACATAGTTGTATATAAAGGGGACTTTACGCTTCTGTAAAGAAAAACTACAAGGCCAAAAATACCAAGCGTATACAAAACAATATAGTTATAAATTGAAAAAGTCGTTGCATATTCACATAAAATACATAAATTGTACAGCCAAAATGTGTATAGAATGTGTATTGAAATGTGACAAGTTTGAAAAACCACAAGTTTCGGAATGGTGAATTAAATAAATTATACAAAAAAAATATACTTAGATACAATCAGATAGAAACCATTAATTCGCCTATTCGATACTTCAGCACAATCCATAATAAATATTCAATTTGTAAATTGAAGAAATAAAAATTCAAAATACCATCTGATTAATTCATGTGAGACAACTACTTTTAGTAACTGTACTGAGCCAACTAATTTTAGTAACTGTCTTGAGACAAGTACTTTTTGTAACTGTTTTGAAATATGTGCGGAAATATCGAAGTAAGCTTGGATATACGCAAGTCATATCCGATCTAAGTAAATGTTTGTTGAAATTATGTAAATTCTCAACTCGCATAAACCAATAATTATATAAATTATTATTTTTTGAATAATAAAAATATGAAAACAAAATAATAATAAATTTTAAACAGTGGAGTACTAAAAAAAATTATTCTCCAATATCCTCGTATAAGGAATAAACGAGGATTAGTTGACGGACTTGGATCAATTATCAAGGGCATAACAGGGAATATGGTTGCCACAGACGCGAAAAATATTCAAAATTTTATAGAAAGTACGAAATTTAACGAATACGATTTAATTAAGCAATTCAATTCGCAGATCACACTAAACAAACAAATGATAGATCGATTTAAAAATATTATAAATTTCATAGACAATCAACAAAAAAACAATTAGCGAAATTTTAAAAATTAATCGTAGAATCCTTACAAATAAAATTCAAAGAGAGGAAGAAAATTTTAGATACATGCAATATGTTTATCAAAATTATAAAATAGATATGCCAACTAACTAGGGCAAACCATTTAAATCACATATTCGAATCAATCACATTAGCAAAAGTAAATGTAATCTCCAAACAAATCTTGCACCTTTCCGAATTAGAATATATTCATTCAATACTCAAAAATCAACCTTTTCATATTAAAAACAGAGAACAGATCTATGAATTATTAGAACTCGAGGCTTTTTATATTGATAACAAAATCATATTCAATGTCAAAATACCAAGGTTCGATAATAGCTCATTTGAATTAATCCAGTCGCTACTCATTCCTGTTAACAATACAAAATTCATAGACAACCCATACCCTTATATTATCTGACCGAAAAATTTAAAAGTATTGAACAGCAGTTTATCTGTTCGAAAACTGATAACCAACAAAAAAAATACTAAAGATTCAAGTTGTATTGGATATATATTGAAAGGTGAAATGGCTCATTGTGTACTAAAGCTATGTAGACACGGGATAGAAAACAAGCGTATAGTTTTTACTATAGGTATAGTAAACTAGCATTTATGTCCACATGAGCTCTATTTATAGTAAGCTTTACGCATAATTTTACTATCCTATAGTCGAACTATACGCTATACAGAAATATTATTATACAAGTGGACCACACGAGGAGGAAACAAAACTAGACGTATAGTATATTCGTCTAGTCTTTTCTGCTATCGGAATTTTGTTCGGATGACTGCTGAGGACTTCGACTATTTATTGGAAAAAGTTGAGCCCCTCATTAAAAAACTCGACACAAATATGAGACAAGCTGTTTTGTTTGTTTTGTTGTTGAGTTGACGCTCGAGCTGCCTGTCTGACCTCTACTACACTTTTGTGTTTAAACCAATATTAACCTCCTCTGGTCCACCTACTTGGTGGCAGCGCTATCAACTATCAACTATCCGCTATCCATTCTTTTTGGATAGCTGCAAATTGTTATATAGTCTATAAAGAGTGTGTTCACACTCGGATAGTTCTCTACAATACTATAGCTAAAAAAAGTAGCGTATAGTTTTCGGCAATACGAAACAGTCACACAGGTATAGTCACACTATCCCAGAACTATACGCTAGTTTTCTATCTCGTGTGTACGTAGCTTAACAGAACAATAAAACATTCAAACAATATCACAACCAGAAAATTACTTACTAATTATGTTTAACATTCCTGAAACTAATATACTAACTACCTGTAGGTTCAAAAATATAATTATACAGCGTACAATAATGCTACATTATAAAAAGTGCTCGATCACAATTAATGGAATACAATATACAAATAAATGAAACCAATATTGGGATTCGATATATCTTATGAATGTGGTCTTATGTGGCATTCTCCGAAATTAATGCAACCAAAATCCTTCAATCAATAAATTTGGAAAAACTAATGGACTATCATATGGAAAATTATCAAGCTATACATTTACTACAAACAAACGCACATCAGAGAGATTACTTGTTGTTTGGTACTGTTACACTACTTTTTAAGGTCATTCTGTATGGAGTTGTAAAAGGTCATTCTGTATGGTGTTGTAATCAGTACCTAATTGATACATGATCGTTGATTATATTTTAAATTATTTTTATTGTTCATTCCGAAAGGCGCATCCTCATACCCCTAAACACATTTGCAGCTTCAAACAAATGAAATCGTATAAAATGTATATTCTAAAAAAGAGGAGAGGGAGGTAATACAAATTTTTTTGAGTAAAACAATAGAAGCTGTAGGTCTACCGAAACGTTTTTTAAGGAAATGAAAACAACCGATCAGATATCGTCACCCAAAAAGAACCCTGTACGACCCAAACCCAAAGCCACGGTAGATAAGTTCCCCTATATAACGTATAGTAACACATACATCTTAATTTTTTTATTCATGCGCAAAAGAGGGAGAGTGCGCCAAATCTAAATAAAACCACTAATTCTTATATTTTTTAGTATATATTCAAAAACTATTTTTAACCCGACTTCAAAAAGGAGGATGGTTCTTAATTCGTCTGTATTTTTTTTTAATGTTTGTTACCTCAGAACTCCGTCATTTATTAACCGATTAAAAATTTTTTTTTTGTTTTAAAGAGTTTGATTTCCGATTGGTCCCATTGCCACCAAATTGCATTCTGATGAAGGGATCCCCTGAAAATCGAGGAAAACCCTCATTTTATATGTGATAACCGATTTCTGCGAAATTTTTTTTTTTCAAAGGGTATACTTATTCATAATTGGGAAATAAGAAAAGTTTTTTAAAAACCTACTTGAAAAAAAATTAAAAAAAAAAACCGACCCCAAAAAAAAAAAAATTTTTACAAAAAAAAACAAAATGCTTATAAAAAAAATTGAAAATCTGTTATAATAAAATGCACTAAACATAAAAAAAAAATGGGATAAAAAAAATGTGTTATAAAAAAATGCACTAAAAATTATTTGGTCGTTTAGTAGGTAGGTTATTATTATAGAACTTCAAAGTCACTTAAAAGCGAGAAATAAAACCTATTTTGACAAAGTGGAAACCCGACTTCAAAAATCAAATATTCTATAACAAAAAATGCACTAAAAAGTAAAAAAATAATTGCATATTCTTGTGCCAATTTTAGTTCACCTAAGCAAAAATTTTTAAATATATATGTACAATTATTGTTATTTTTGAAGGCGGTGTCCAAAAGTTATGTGAATTCCTCTATGCTGACACCGACTTCAAAAATAACAATAATTGTACATATATATTTAAAAATTTTTGCTTAGGTGAACTAAAATTGGCACAAGAATATGCAATTATTTTTTTACTTTTTAGTGCATTTTTTGTTAGTGAAATGGATGATGGTTAAAGAAATAGCTTTAATATCAAGTAATATGAGGTGCAAATTATGTACGAGTTGCAACATATAGTGGGTTTTATTGTAAGGCCAGGTAAAAACAATATTTTCTAGATGTATGCATATAATTACAAACTGGTTTAAAAATAAATTTTTTTTAACTTCCCATTTGGGCAGGTCTGCTTGCGTACGTACGTTTGTGAATTTTTTTTTTTACTGTATATTTCAAGAGCAAATAATGATATCGACCTATTTTATTCCGGATCCAGACCAATTTTATATTAACCCGACTTCAAAAAGGAGGATGGTTCTCAATTTTTTTTTCTGTATTTTTTTTTAATATCTGTTACCTCAGAACTCCGTCATTTATGAACTGATTTTGAATTTTTTGTTTTTGTTTTAAAGCAAATCGAGGAAAATCGTCATTTTATATGTGATCACCGATTTCTGCAAAAATTTTTTGTTTGTTTGAAAGGGTAGTATACTTATTCATAATGGAAAAAAAAGAAACTTTTTAAAAAACCGACTTCAAATAAAAAAAATTTTTACAAAAAAAAAAAAATGCATGTAAAAAAAACTGAAAATCTGCTATGAAAAAATGCACTTAAAAAAAAATACGGATAACAAAAATGTGTTTAAAAAAATGCACTAAAAATTAATAGGTCGTTTAGTAGGTCTACCCATATTCAGACAAGTAAAATCAGTTATAGAACTTCAAAGTCACTAAAAAGCGAGAAATAAAAAAAATTTTGACAAAATGGAAAACTTCAAATATTCTAAAACCAAAAATGCACCATAAAGTAAACAAATAATTGCGTATTCTTGTGTGAATTTTAGTTCACCTAAGCAAAAATTTTGAATTGGCCGTTTTTTTTAAATACAAATGTATGAATTTTTTGTAAATCGATATCCTCTAGGTATAATCTATCATTTGAACGGTGTAAGATATAGCAGAAAATATTGCATACACAAATTATTTGTCTCAAATAAATAAATAAAACAACTTCTATTAGAAATTTTTCCATGCATCTAATATTTCTGGCATAAGTACGAAATTTACGCCACATTTACACCAAAACTGTGGGTAGTATGAAAAAAATTTCAAAATTGTTTGTTTTTATGATATAAATATTTTATTTACGTAAAAATTTCTCGCATCGATTGAAGGAAAGGTTATAACAGGGACGCATGGAACAAAAATTTATACGAGTGAATATTTGATAAGTTCCCACTTCAATATTTTTCTTATAGTAATCATGTCCAAGTTCATGTATACTCGACTATATTACTTGATCGAATTATTAAGTTGTGGTACCTACTCATTCGACGCAAACTTTAATGTTCTTTCATTGGTTATACCATGAATATTTCGCTCGGATGCACCATCTAGGAATTATATATGCATTTTTGTGTTTTACTTGTTCGTATCTATATATTCAAGTTAAAAAATATAAAGTACCACATCACCTTTTGCAACATACAATACCCATATTGAGTAGCGTAACACCGCAAATATCCAATATTACAGAAAGAAACAATTTTAACAATGAATTGAAAAAAAGGGAGCAAGAAACCTCATTAACTGTAAGGTCTCTAAAGGCAACGAATAAACATATATATGTATATTGGCCACAACATAAAAAGTGGTTGACCCTCTTTTTTAATTGAATTAGCATGGTTGTTTCAGTTTGTTTTAAATATATGATAAATAAAAAGTAAACTTATGTTCTCAGAAATAACAATTCCTCCCATTCCCCCCTTCCCCTTTGTATGTTTGAATGTTTCTATTTCAAAACATCTATCATCCGAAAATCAAGTGGTTTTATTTTATTAAATCAGAATTTGGAATTAGACAATTGTCTAAATTCATTATTTGTTTTCATAAGTCTGTTTTCTGTGGGATTTTGTACGGATTTCAGTAGTTTTAAGTTCGATTTGTCAATTTTGTGGTTGTTCTCAATAACGTGCGCATCTTTACATGATTTTTCGGTTCTCCCAAATTTTACATAAGCCAGCAATGTTCTTTCATTCGAATTCCTATTTGGCGACGAGACAACTTATACTATATATACTCGATTGTTCATTGATAATTTTATCCTTTGGGTTGCCCAGTAAATGTTTAATTTTATTTTTACTAACAAGGGTGGTTTTTAGGTTACGATCCCTTAACTCTTTAGTGATTTTATTTGTGTATGGGCGGAAATATGTTAGTTTGCACCATTTCTTTTGTTTTGTTCAGCGTTGTCAGTCTCTTGTGTTAATACGGTGGAATTATTTATTATGTTAGAATCGAAGCCATTAAAGATTGAAATTTGTTTAACATGGTTTAGTTCTTTAAAATAGTTTTTCTTTGACAGTGGAACTCTAGCCTATTTACTAAAAAAATTAAAAATATCTTTTTATATTGAGGTGCTGTTCGAATCGCCCGTAATGTATCGTAATATATCGGCTGTAATGTATCGAAATACATATTTATAAAATACAAATAATTGTTCTAGGAATTGGGGCAAAACTCGTTTTATAGTTTACCTTCGATACAAAGTATTCTCAAACAATCAAGTTACCTTTAACATGGATACTTCGATCATTTATTCGAGTACTTGCATGTTTTTGTGTTTGGTTTTTGTCCATATTAAGGTGAATATAAAATAAACTGTTGTGTAAGTCCTCTGCAGCATGTTTTTTCCAATACTATTGTGCTAAAAGTGGTCGGTTGTCTATAATACTGTCTTTCTGTGTCTCGTTAACTACACTATCATGCACGAATAATACGACAATCGCATGTCAATAGGAAATACCTATTTTAAGTATTATATGAAATTATATTCCAAAATTGTGTAGAGAGTCATTGGGCTGTCAACATGTCAAACCGTATGTTGTTTAGTTTGTCGTTTAACAAGGTATTTACCATAACGTATATTTACAAAATATCGATTTTATTGTGTATATATATATGGTCATTAAAGAATCATCGTGATATGACAAGGTTGAAAATGTATTCAAAAAATTAATTATATATTTAAAATTAGTATTTATAGAATTATATAAAATGCATAACCGTTGATGTTCATTGCTGAGAGCACCATTAAGAAAATTATCCAGAATTTATTAAAAGAATAACGGTAAAAATAGTAAGATATTCAGAGAAAGCGAAAGAAGTTACTACATCATCTCGCTTATTATAGTATTATTCCAATTATCCGAAACCCCAACTGTATGGATCACTTTGATAAAAAAAAGGTCATATCAAGTGGTTTTTGTATCAGTGAGCATGTGGAAGCCCTCTTTTTTTGGACCGATTATTTGTAAAAAAGCAAAACTATTAGTGGAGAGAATCGACAGCCGTCATTTTTTATTAGTGTACATAAATTTAACTTTTTTTAAAGATATGACCTTTTTTCATGATTTATCCAATCACTCGGATCGGATCCGTTCCCAATTATTCAGTTACCCAAATAATTCAGTTTTACTGTACATGGTAAAAACAAGTACCTAAAATCAAATTATCATGAGACTAATAGTAATAAAACATTGGCCAGATGATAAACTGCAGTAAAATTTAGTTTCAATAGGCTTACCTTGCTATGGCAAACTTATTCATGTTACAAATACAAAGAAATTCAAAATTATTTGTTCTTTCCACCCTTTTTCCTGTACCGATTTAGGAAACATTTGTGATAACAGGATACGATACAATAAGCTGAAACTTAGTGGAGATTCAGAAGACCATTTCGTACATATTCGGATTCGAGATATTCGGAAAAAAGGTTTTACTCTTTCAGAAATCCAAAATAGTGTGCTCTCACCAAAAGGAAATTTTAGGACTTTCAATTATGTTAAAAAAGGATCTTTGAACATGTCCAGCAATTATGAGCTTACTTTTCCAAATGTTCGAATTTAGAAAAAATTTTATACAATTAGATCAGTGTATTTTTCGAGATAATACAGTAAAGAGACAGCAATCCCAATCGGATCAAATACATCAATGCAAAAGTTTCTTGTTAGATTCATAGGCATAACTGTTTTAACCATTGTGTTCGCAATAGACTACCCACTACGTTACATTTTTTAGTATAACTATTGGAGCTGGACCAGTTTTTTCTTTAGTTTCTCATTTATTTAATTTACTTTTTGTCAGAATTGTCTTAGCTTTTGCGTTTGTTTGTACTCAGCTGAAACATAGGTTTTTCTGTTATTTGATTATCATGATTCCGATCTTTTATTTTTCATTTTCGGAAACTTATCGTTTTGTCTTTGTTACGTTCATTGTTAATTGGCTCATCTAGCAGTAAACGCATTGTATGCACATAAGTGTGAATAAGCAAGTACAATTAAGTCGTCAGCAAAGAGGAGCATCAGTATTTCGATTTTAGCAAACTTTCTACGAAAATATAGTTACTGAGGTTGCTACAATTTCTGTTGACGATTGTACCTTGCAGATGGCGCAAATGACCATAATTAAATTCTATGCATACATATCAATTGTATTCTCAAACAATCAATTTACCTTTGACATGGATAATGAGATGTGTGGATTGTTACATAGTTGAATACTGTGCGCCCGGAGAAGTTATAGAATTTCCATTTTGAAGAGGTTATAGAAGTTAAATAAACTTTTTTGTTAAATAAGCTATTTATTAATTTATTCTGTCCCATTCGGTTTTCAATAAAACCTTTCATTTCAGATCTCACCTGAAATTAAATTATCTTCTAAGCAAAGCTCTTGGGTGCCTTGGTCCTCCAAAACTGTTCCACTGTGTAAAGGTGGAAGTTTGAATATATTGTCAACCTTCTTTGTGTTTCCCTTACCTTCTCTGTACTTGCTGTTAGATTTGGGGCAAAGCCACTCTTCAGACCTCTCCATGTAAGTGTATCTTCTACAACGAAATATTTTTTTCTAATGAAGGAATATCATATGGTAGCAGTGCATAGATATAGCACCTCCTAACTATATTTTAATTTTTAAAAATTTTAAACTTTTCATATTTTTCTTTTTGGAAATTCAGTATTTCAATTTTTATTTTGCACAATCCTTTCATTTTATAACGTTTAGTTTTACAATTTTTTTAAAATTTGGACAAAGTCAAATTCAGCCAAAGTCATCCTCAATGTAAATGAAAAGAGTTAATTTCATATTTGGCATTAGTATTAATTTATGTTGATGTAGTCACCGTTTGTTTGTTTGAAGTATGCATTCTTCCTTTTGGGACTCATCTTTCATTGTCGAAACAACCCTTCTGGACTACCAGGAGAATTTGACATTACCGTTATCACAATTAATTTGTAAAAACATTTATCTTATTGCTCTTTAACTTTTTGTATGAGTTTTAAGTACATCAACGTAAAATAAGACGCAGAACCTGCTGCTTCTATTTGGCCTTAAATTTATATAGACATCGCGGGTCCGCTTCTACCTTCTACAGATCATAATTAAATTGTTTGCCAAATCAATGAAATCAAGCGCACAATTTTGTCCAAAAGTAATGGATCTGTCCATACATATACAGTGTGGAAACGCTAATTGAAAACACTCAATATCTTTGCGAGTAAACTAGATCATTATTAGCATTTTAAATGTAGTGTTAACATACCTATTTACATTCCTAATGCTATTTATTTATTCAACTTAAACTAAACAAATCGATATTTCAGAGTTACTAATCCATACAAAAGTTGAAATAAAATTTGTACAGAAAAAAAAAGATTAATCACATGTAATATTACCCTATAAAATAAGGTTTAAAAAAGTTCAAGTCTCTAGAATCATTTTTTTTATAGTAAAAAAACTCAAAATCGCACAAGTTTTTCGATATATTGCTGTAATTTCGCCAAATATGAAATGAATATGAAAAATATTATTTAACTCAAAAATAATTAAATAATTAAATAAGGAAAAATGAAATAGACAATTTAAACTTGTATATTTACTACAGAAATAGTATGCTTCTTATATTTAAAAAAAAATGCATTATACGATATATCAATATAATTTTGTATATTTATTAATTGCTTTTCGTAAACTAGCGTCTATATCCATTGTTAGTATGGTTGCCTTTCGGTAATACCAACGGGTAAATTTTTGGACAATATGACTGATAATGTGTACCATTATCTGATCGGGATACGTATATGTGCGTGAAGATGTATACCACCTAATATGCTCAGTACCAGTTCAGCACCTATCTTCTAATTAATATCGATCGGTTATTCTACGGAGGTATCCTGAGGTCAAAATGATGCAAGAATAATCCGAAAGGGGCTCACCAGGCAAGAGCTCGTTGAGGGCCCACAGAATCGAGGTTTGCTACCTGGACAGGGAGGGCCTCGTTGTGCAGTGCATAAGCACAACAGCCGAAAACTAGCCCATGGAGAACGTCCCGAACATCAGGCCATGGGAGGGAGTGGAACTTGTGGTCGGAGATGCGAAAGCCCTGATGATCACATCTTCAAAAGTTCTGCTGTATGCTCCTCAGATCTATAACTCCGTTGAAACGGGCAAAATAATCACAACTCTAGGTGCGCAGAATTCAAACCTGTGCACTGAAGAGTGGCAAATTATCACAAACACGAAGGCCGATACGGGACACACCATCGTTTTGGAAGTGACTGCAGCGGATATGGGGTTGATGCAAGACCGAGGGTTTAAATTATACCTCGGGTTTGGTCAAATCAACCTTAGACCACTGAAAAACATCAGAGGGAAAAAATAATGTCAGATCTTCGAATGCTTCAGGTAAACCTCCAGCACAGTAAGGCGGCCTCGGCTGTCTTCTGTCAAAATGTGCTGAAAAGCGGAAGTTCATGCTCGAGGACAAATTATTTACGATAAAACCCCAGAGAGACCCAAAACTCGCATTTATACAAAAAGGGTATCAATGTCCTGCCGCTGTTAGCGTTTCCCATGCGCTGTTCATTTGCTGAATGTTGTAAATGTACGGTTATTGTTTAAACAATGTTTTCAGAAATAGTAAAAGTATCATTTTTTAATTGTAACTCGTAAAAAATACAAATATGAGTATTTCGCTTCGAAAACATTACTGCTTGTTTAACACATAAAAGTCTATATTTTCAGTGATTTTCATCGAAATCGAATCATTTTTGTTGCAGAAAAAAATTTAAAACGAAAAAACCGTTTTTTTGCGTTTTTCTCCATTAATTTGAAGTTATGTTGGAAATTGGTAAATACAAAAGATTTTTTCCGGTAGGAGGTCTAACTTAGCCGAAAATCGTAAAAATCACTATTTATGACTATTTCCGTTCCCTCGCCCCTCTACCAAAACGTTCTCCAAGTTTTCTTCATTTTTTTCATGTATTTATAATTTATACTAAAATTTCCGACCAACCACATACTTAAGAAAAGAAAGTTAAGAAAATTTATTCTCTCAAATATGTTTGGCCCTGGTCTAATTATACTTATCTTAATCTACTTTTACAAAAGAAAAAAAAACCAGTTTCTTAAAACTTATAATGAATGTTAACTTGTAATAAACGTTCAATTCCGGAATGGCATCGACCACGAGCCCGACTCAAACAACAAATTAGTGTTAACACCATATGACAATCATATCATTACACGCCCTTTTTTATATGAATACAACAAAAAAAGATAATAATACTCTTCAAACCAATTATACAACTGTTTCACAAATTCACACAATAAAAATTATTATTAATTTTAAAAAGTTATTGTATATAAATTTTGAATTACATATACGATATTGAAACTTATTTCAGTTTAAGACAGAAGAGGATATCATTGGTGGCCGATTTTAACAAAAGGAAACCACAATATCGTTATTCTTGTTCATGGTTTTGGGATCATGCCACTGAAAACACACACTAACTCAACATATTTGGTAATCGGAGTAACATCATGATGATCAAATTCATTTTTATTGTGTATAATCATACCTTTTGTTGCTTAAAAAAACATTTTTAACTAATATTTGCAGTTAGAGAAATTTAGGTATTTGTTATCTAGAACTGCTTCTGCGGAATTAAAACAACTTTCCTTACAGCTATTACTTTCAGGTACTATAGGTGTACAAAATATATGAAAATGAGTTTCAGCAAATATACTCACACAAATTTTTTCGAAACACACACAAAGGTGAATTCTAAATTTCTTAATTTTACCAAAAAGTTAACAAATGTAAATTTGCGTTAAGCGCTTATAAAAACAAAATATTTTGATCAATCATTTATACGAGTCAAAGGACTCGCATTTATCATTTACAAAAAGCTGCGCCAACATAGCGAATTTCCTCAGAATAAATAGAACACTTCTCTTTTGGAAATATATCATAGTTACATTTATCTGAATAATTAATGTGCATAGCAACTTTTCTCAATAGTATTTGACAAGCCAATTTGATTACTCGGTAGAATCGGTGACGGGTAAAAGAAGTCTTAGAGAAAGAAGAACACGCTTAATGTGGAATATCTCTCTTGATATTAGAAAAATCAAGAAATTTATTCGAAGTACAGTTATAAAAAATCATTACAACAATGCATTATCTGGTCATTGTTTCTAAAGCTCTAATATACAGGCTGTTTCTAAATATCCTATCACTATTGAAGGTTGCTTTATTATAAAGATACAGAATGTTGAAGTTTAAAAAAAATTGTTTTGCATCTCATGAACACTGAGTGGCTAATTTAGACCTAATTAGGTTCAAATTATTGAATCAAGTGGCGTATCCCAGTAAAACAAAACAATTTAGAAGATACATAATTATGTAAACTTTGACTTTTAGAATAAGCCACGAATAAGAATTTGGATTATTCTAGTAAAAGTTCATATAAATATATGCCCTAAGTTATTTTCTTTTAAAGATACAGAATGTGGCAGTTTTAAAAAAATAGTATTGTATTTCATGACCATTGAGAGGTTTGGTTTAAATTTATTTCGTAAGTTTTTCCTTAGTACCTACGTTTTTAAAATTTTATAACTTGGCAAGTTGTTTTTTTTTGTTTAAATATTTTAAAATTTTAAAACTTGCCAAGATATAAAATTTAAAAAAATACTAAGGGAAAACTTACGAAACAAACGTAAACCAAATTTGTTCATAAATTTAATAAGTTTAACCCTCATAAACTTTTTAAGGAAAAATTTACATGAAAAATGTATATTCATTTTCTCACACTTGGTAAATAACTTGGTCCTGTCTTCCAAATCATTACTTTTTGAACAGCAACTATTATATGCAGTATTTTCCCGAGAACTTGGGCCATTTTTACATTTATGTTTTTGATTGGATATCACTCCTTTTTGTAAAGCTAAAATATTGTAGTAGTTAAATATATTCAGTTTTTAATGTACTTTAGTTTACTCTAGTGTACCTCATATTACGTTATTGCTAAAAAATTTACCTCATTTTACACTTCTGCGCATAGATTAACAACATTTTACTATACTGCACATAGGTCGATCTAATTTTACACTACTGCGCTTATATTGATCTCATTTCACACTATGTTCATAGATAGGCCACATTTTGCTCTACTGCGCATGTACTTACCTGAAATTACAATACTGCACATAGATTGTCGTCATAGTTTACTTCAGTGCATAAATGGACCACATTTTACTCTACTTAGTATAGATGGCGCATAGATTGACTTCATTTTACACTACTGCGCATAGAATTATCTCATTTAAATATACTGCACATAGATTGATCTAATTTTAGTAATATGGAAAAAACATGTGTTCCTTCCTACTAGTTGCTACCTCTGGTGAAGATTTAAAAAAAATCCACCAGCAGCAGCACTGGAGGTGGGGGGGTGGTCTACATGGTTAGATTTTCGTATTGACTGCAACTTTAAACGTACTGAATAAAAATGCAATTAACGGAAGAGGATGTATCTGGAGCTTAATTAAAATTTGCACATGTAAAAGATTATCAACCTCAAATTACACTACTGCGCATCTATTGGCCTCAAATTTTACTTCAATACATAAATGGACCGCATTTTACTCTACTGTGCATAGTTTGACGTCATTTTCACTACTGCGCATATATTCATGTGGTATATGCAACATCTACCATGCAATGTAATTAGCAGTGAGCAGCAAAGGCAGGCAATACTTAAGTAATAGTAGTACTCAACAGATGGAAACCTATTACCGGCTTAAGTATGTGTAACATCGCTACGAGTGGCTACAAGTAAGCATAGGCTTGCATAGTAATGATAGTCGGTTCTTGTAGATGGTACGGCTATGGGCTACACTCCGCCAGCAATTGTATATACGCGACTTGTTGTTTCATGTAAATATTAACTTGTGAATTGTTGAAATAGTTTGTTAAATAAATACATTTATTTTATATCAAAAGCATGTGTTCTTTTTAGATAAAATCAGCACGGATTTTGCAGTGGCGCCGATAAGTTTGAAACAGAAAAGCGTAAAATTGCTGAACCTTTTTGCTGAAAAACAACATTTTGTTTGTCGGGTACGTGTGAAAAACAATTCTTGTTTGTGCAAATCTGATCATGACCAGCAATAATACCGGTGTAATACCATGTAATACCGAAAATGTGCCATCCGCATACCGTGAAATATAGGGGAATATTACAACTTTCAATCACATAACAAACAACTGGAATATTTTTCATAAACCATTAGAACAATTTTTTGAATGATATATCAACGGAACAGGAAGTAAAGAGGCTCGCGATTGACGCGTAAAAAAATACCCGTTTAGAAATTTGTATTTTGGTGAAAAGTAATAATACTTATTTTAAGTTTAGTATTTGAATATTAAACGATATTGTAATTAAATAGACCGCACCGACAGTCGCGTCATTAAAACTTAAAGGGCCAGAGGTGAGTCTCTTCAGGTACGATCCGGAGTGGAAAGATGCTAAAAAAAAGGGATTATGAATTATTAGGGTTGACGATATTTGAAAAGATTCGAAATTGCGTCGTGTTTTTTAAGGTTTTATTAAACCAATAAATTAAAATCTATTTACAGAGCTTGATATTCTATCGCCAGCATACGTCGATAGCTGGATAACAGACCAAAAAAAGTCTGTTTGTATAAACGCAAACCGTGTTTATACATATATATATATATATATATATATATATATATATATATATATATATATATATATATATATATATATATATATATATATGTATAAACACGGTTTGCGTTTATACAAACAGACTTTTTTTGGAACTTTATATATATATACTAGCTGCCCCGACAGACGTTGTCCTGTCTGAACTATGAATATTGAATTCGAATTGGTACAATTAATAAAAAATAATTATTAATCCAAAAACAGATTGTTTATTATTCTAATGCTTTTTCTAATGATACACAACATGTTTAGTTTTATTTTCCAGCGACTTCATCAATTGTTGGCGCATTAAAACGTCTTGAATGTTGTCCTGCAGGCGTCTTATCGGCTTTGATGACAAGCAGTCTAATGCGGTCGTGAATAATGCAACCAATTCGTTGTGTTGATGAAAAAACATTTTGAATTGTTCCACAATTGGTCTTTTCACCGAATTGTTGCGTGCTCAACGCTGATCGACATGTCTTGCTGAATCGCCCATGAAATATATGTGCAAAAATTTTTAGTCGCTATCCCGCGTTCGCAATAAGGAACCTGTTAGATGATATATTAGACCCTGAATCTGCAAAGGTAAACAGATAATAAATAGATGTAATACCACCATGTGGCTCTCCCATGTTGCTCTGAAAATACTTTCTCAGCACTCTCATTCCACCATCAACTTTTTTAAACACACTCACTTTTTTCTGCTTTTGGTAATTTACTGAGCTACAAATGTACTTTCAGTCATTTCAATTGAGACACCATTTCAATTGAAAGCTGCCAACGTATTTTGCATCAGGCACGTGGTGGTAAAAGTTTATGGTTTTTCAATATACTTACCTTGAAACTTGGCTTAAATTTTTCTCGAATAACTTTTGTTGCGCCAAATGACGTCATTTGAAACCAATTATTTTATTGCTCGATATGAGTCAAAAAATGTTTAGAATCTGGCCCATTTCCCGAGACCAATGAATGTAGTGGCTACTCTGGCGGTACCAATCGCGCCAATTTGACGTGACCGCTCGCGCAACACAAGCCAGGGGCTTCATTTTTAAACTTAAATGCCTCTCAATATTGACACACAACGTTCATTGGTCAATTGCAGGCAGTTTGATATTGGTTAAACGCAACATTTCTATGTGTTGATTTCGATTCCATCGAATCCGTTTAACTTCATTGCATTTTGCGGTCTTTCACTTCTAGCTTTTCGAGTTCTGCGACTTAAGTTTGTACGTCTAATTGCTGGCATTTTTAAAAACAAAAATTCATTCGAAAAAAAAAATTCGATACGCAGGAGCTGCTTTAACTTAGCGAATTTTCGAAGAATACATAAATCACTCTCCATAATATCTGATTTTAGTATTTGCAAAAATTAAATTTATTAATAGCCATAATAGAACGATATAGTACTATGGAAACTATAATCAAAATTAACATTTCAAAATTAAAACAAAATTTTAATAAAATCATTTTATAGAATTTCATCGAAATCGGTCCAGCCGTTTAGGACTGGGTCCAATTGTGAATCTCAACCATTCTCGAATCCACTGGAACACATACCAAAAATTTCATGAAAATCGGTCCATTCGTTTAGTTACATACACACCGACAGAAGAATTATATATCAAAAAAATCTGTATGTATAAAAGGAAACCGTGGCTGACTGACTGACTGATCTATCAACACATAGCTCAAACCACTGAGAGGATTGGGCTGAAAATTGCCTCACAGATAGTTATTATGACGTAGACATACACTTAGAACAATTTTTTGAAATTGCCACTAAAAATTTGTATCGAGAAATCATATAAGATAGATGTATCAAATAGAAATTTTGCAGGGTTAGTCCTGTCAACAAATAAATAAACACATGTTTTGTTTTAAAAAAAACAACCCCTTTAGGGGGTGAAACGTGGAAAATAATCTAAAAATCAACATGGGTGTCATTTTTAAGGTATGTCGGGACGTTGATCACGTAAATGTCATCAATTTGGTAATTTATTACACTTGAACAACAAGAAAATTGTAAAAAGTCATAATTTATTATTATTTTGTATTGACCTACATAACAAATTTAGTTCCAATGAGAATCGATAAATAGCAATAATAGTATTTTAAAATCCGGTGGTAAATGGGTGCTTCAACCATACGATACCTTATATGTTAACGGATATATTTATCGACGAACAAAAAAATTTGATTATTAATTTAAATAATTTAATCTCTTTGTTTGCATTAGGTTTAAGATTTGCTTCATGTTCCGAAATAGTTGTTTGGTTTTGATTTTCTCTGCTTTGAACTTGGAATTTGATTTGCTTCGTGTGTAGGATTTGTTGTTGTTTGAGACAATATGTTCTGATTCGAGAATTAGATGTTCGAATCAACAGCTGTTATGCCTGAGTGGTTGCGCGTCGGACTTCCATGCAAGAGGACCCGCGTTCGAATCCGACTCAAGGCATATCAATTTTTTCATCTATTTGTTTTTGAGTCCAACTAATAATTAAAGTGCTCGCGTCGATTCTTCTCACTCACTTCTAAAATGGCAGAACCAATTACAGTGACCTTCCTCATTACGACGAACAAATAACTCAATACCAAGAAGATTGTAAATCGACTCCATTAGTAAAAAATCAATCGAAGTGATCACCACGTGTAATTATCCATCGGTATTATCTTGTTGATCAGTTTATCTATCGAATTATAACGTAATACAAACGTTGTTTAATCTTTTGAAAGTGTTAAATCTTATTTTGCTGTGAACATTATTCATAACGAATATAGTTTTGTGTGTTTAAAACAATTGTGTGTGTTTTTTTTTTGATATTTGTTGAAATAACAATTTTCGTTTTGTGACTGTTAATTTTCATAATGATCAATAATTATATTGTGTTTGAACATTTTATTATTCATTTATTTTGAACATCATTGTTTTTTGTTTGTTTATTATAAAACTACTAATAAAATCAGTTAAAATATTAAATATCGAATTATTTCATCACCAGGATCAACTTATGCTTGGATACTTTAGCTTTTCATCACGACTAGCTAAATCAATTACTAAATCAAACAGTTGTTAATAGTAATTTTTGACTCTCATTTTCGACTCGAATTAATTATTTTATTTGAATAATTTTTTTGTATCTGACAACGTTTAGAAGACACGTTTTCAGATATAGCAGAATTCCGAAAAAACTTTAATTATCAATTTAACAATTTAAGAGATAAAAGAAACTTATTCAACTAAAATATGTTCCTCTTATAAAATGCAATATTTTTTATACTCATGCATTTTTCCAATTAAATGAATTAATAGTTTTCGCAAAATCTCTAATTACCAACTAGATTTAAAAAAAAGAAAAGTTTAAATTTCACTTAAAATATTGAGTTTCTCAAAAAAATATTAATTATAAAAGTTGTTCAATTTACCACGAATTCCTTTAATTTGAATGATCTTCGATCTTTGAATGATCTTCTTCGAATTTAAACGATTACAGTTTCCCCTTTGCAATGACTATAAACAAGTGTCAAAGGAAGAAACTAAAATTTGCAGCAATAGACTTGTTTGAAAACTGTTTCTTCACACGGGCGATTTTACGTAGCTTGCCCAGTAGTTGGGTGGCTTTGGCACCAACTAAAAGTGAAGAATAGTGAAGTGATTAGTGAAGAATATTGTCTATAAAGAAGTTTTGTAGATAATATTTTTTATATTATGACTAGAATGAACGTAAAATTAAAAAGCTAAAACTAAAACTTAACAACCAAAATCAAACTTGGTGCTTGCATTATATGCCCTACCAATCATTGCTTCTACAATTATCCGCAACTTAAAAATTTGTACTTCCAGTACTTCCGGTACCAGAACTTTTGTACGGCACTAGGAATTTTCGTCATTTCTTTTAATAATCTATCAACTAGAAGAAAGCCGTACAAAAATAATTAGTCGTAATTTCCCATTAGCATCTGGAAAATTCAATTTTCCCATATACTCACCTGTACCTCTCAAAAGTGACGGCATTGGGCTGAGAGTCATTTTCTGATGTAGTAGCAGCCTTCTAAACGTTATTCACGGTGGGTCATTTCACATGGTAATTTTTGCCATGGGTCTGTAGTCTATTAGGCAGATTTTATGTTCACTTGATTTTATAACGATCTGTTTGTGCTTTTAATAAGTCGTTATATTAAATATAAATGTGTATATTCTACCATCTTTTCACTTTCTCAATTTAATACATTGATTAAAAAACTTGTTCGTCTAACCACAACTTTATAACTATGATGTCTACACATACAATGTAAAATAATCTTATAATACTTATTTTTGTAATAAATTTAGTCTTTATAATTTATTTGCCAAGTGCAGACACATGTCTTGATCTTTTCACGTGCCTAAAAAACTATTGGTTGCTTATGAAAATATATAATTGAACTTTTGTTATTATAACAATATTATTAAATAAAAGGAATTTATATATGTCTAAATTATATTGTTTATACTCCATATGTTTTAATACTTCACTAATAACATTATATAGTTTGTGTTGTCTCTTTATGTTTGTATACCATGTGTACACACGAAAAAATTTTGCAATATGCCCACTTATTTGCTGGGTTTGATGAAAGCATTATCAGACACCTAGTATACCAGTAACCAAATATACTGAGTTGTATATCAATGTTTGAATTGTTAATATTTCTGCCTATTCAATGTTTATAAAATATGAATTGTTTGTAAATGTATGTTTTGTGTTAATAATTAATATTGAAACAGTACAAATGTTTAAAAAAAAATTGTATTAATGTTCTTGCGCTTTTTATATATTAAAATATTGAGTTATATAATTGAGTTAATCAACGCGAAGCGATTGTTAACGCAAAACGTTGGTCAACGCGAGCCGGCAGGTGACGCGAAAAGTAAGTCAACGTGAAGCTTTAGTAAACCAACGGAAAGCGTTGGTAAACGCAAAGCGTTAATGTTGCGATGCGTTGGTCAATGAGAAGCGTTAGTCAATAGGAAGGGTTGGGTCAACGCGAAACGAAAGCTAAAGCGAATCGATATACAGCCAACGCGAAGCGTTGGTCAATGAGAAGCGTTAGTTATGCATAGCGAAGCGAGATTTCAAACGAATCGTTAACCAACGCGAAACGTATGCTAAAGCGAACCGTCAGTCAGCCAACGCAAAGCGTTAGTCAATGAGAAGCGATATTTATTCAAAACGAATCGTTCCTGATTCAACCCGAAGCGTGATTTCACGCAAATCGTTAATGCTTAGAGTAAACATGAAAAGTTTATTAAATCGTAGCGATAGTTAACGCGAAGTGAAAGCACGCGTAAGTTATACTACGCGAAGAGTTAGCTGACGCAATGCGTCAACCGATACACATTACTAGCTAAAGAGAGGAAGTTAACGCGAAGCGTAAGCAAATTAACGTTGAGCGTAAGCAAGTTAACGTTAAGCGCTAGTAAATCAACGCATAGAGTTGGTAAACGCAAAGCGTTAACCACGCGAACCGTAAGCTGAAGCGAAGCATCAGTCAGCCAACGCGAAGCGTTGGTCAATGAGAAGCGTTAGTTAGTTGGAAGGGTTAAATCAACGCGAAGCGTTATTAAATAAACGCGAAGCGTTGGTTAATTAGATGCCTTAGTTTTTCAAAGCGAAACGTTGGTGATTCGCGAAGCGTGATTTCACGCGGATCGTTAATTAACGCAAAGCGTTAACCAACGCGAACCGTAAGCTCAAGCGAGCCGTAAGTCAGCCAACGCGATGCGTTGGTCAATGAGAAGCGTTAGTCAATAGAAAGTGTTAGGTCAACGCGAAACGTAAACTAAAGCGAACCGTAAGTCAGCCAACGCGAAGCGTTGGCCAATGCGAGGCGTTAGTTAGTAAACGCGAAACGTTGGTCAATGCGAAACGTTAGTGCCAGTGAAGCGGTAGGCGACGTTAGTCAGGCGAAGTGGTGGTTACTCAACTTGAAGCGATGGTTTGGCAGCGTTAGAAAGTCCCGTAACTAGCGATATATATCGATATATATATATATATATATATATATATATATATATGTATATATATATATATATCGATACATATATATATATATATATATATATATATATATATATATAAATATATCGCTACTTACGGGACTTTCGAACACAGCGTATAAATATGTATACATTTATATATATATATATATATATAAATATATATATATATATATATATATATATATATATAAATATATATATATATATATATAAATATATATATATATATATATATATATATATATATAAATATATATATATATGATAATTGGGTAATATCAATGTATATATACACATGTATAAAAATTTTATAGATGATTTTTGATAGGATAGATGGACCTTTGAATAAATTTTTTGCAAAATTTTAGCATCTGTACGAGACCTTATCACTTAAATGTTGACCTTATATATACACCTTGTTAACAGAACTGAAATAAACATAAAAACAATACTATTTGATGTATGTTATGTTTGTACATGTGCCCGTCTTCGATCGACTCATTTTCAACTTTAATCACAAATTTTGAAAAAAAACAGTTGACTTTATGAAAAATGTTTTCAAACAAAAATTGTTTATTTTTTTTCTATCTCCTACGGTTTCAAAGATATAATTTTTCTAGAAACACTTTCCGATTTTACCCATTAACGAACTTGACCTTACTTTTTTGGTCTAGAACATACACAAAAATTTTCAGCTCGTTATCTCTTTTCATTTTTGAGCTATCGGCTTCACAGACGGACGGACAGACAGACGCACATGTGAAAATGGCTGAATTAGGCCATTTTATGAATATCTTTGTGAAGCATTTTTGTCAAGGATTAATATTTTCAAGCGTTACAAAGCCCGGACTAAACTTAATATACCTTGTATATTTACAAATATACTGGGTATAAATAGCATAAATGTCAAATCAGGATTTAAACAATTGAATGTATGTTTATTGAAGCGTGTAACATAAATGTATTTTAACTGGGTCGATTTCCGCATATAAAAACAATTGTGAATCAAGTCACATATAGATTGAGATATTGCAGATTTATAGATTTTAGAAACAGATTTATATTATTCTAGATTAATAGGTAATGTATTCATAGATTTTATAGAGATATAGATTCTAGATTATTGATTCTAGATATAGTCAGTCAAAATGTAAGTTCAATTAGAATCGGATATTAATCCGATATTTAACAAACAAGTCTATTCAAATTTAAATTATCAATTCAGGCAAAATTAATTAAGTAACTAGTAAATAAATCAAATTAAGATCTTTTAAGTGTTTTGTTTTATTTCTGACTTACTTACCATTCTTGTAATATTAATTAACCAGAATACTACTCGTAGTAAATTGAACATTCGGGTAATATCAAATTTTCCAATTGGTTATGGTCAAGTATTAATAATAATAATAATAATAATAATAAAGGTCTTATTTAAATATTATATAAATAAGATACAATTATCAATAAAAATTTTTCAGACATACTCCATGGTCATTGAAGACCGTCAGAAGAGTTGTCTTTTGAATAACAAAAGCCACAAAAAAAGCAAGAAAAAAGAAAAAAAACAGAAATGTATTTGCAAAATGAGAAAATAAGTACATAAAATTAAAATAAAAATAGGAAGAAAATAATAAATTAATAAATTAACAGAAAGTAGCTAAATTGTGTTAATATCCATTTCATGATGATATTATTAGGAAAGAGGGAAGGCATTGAAAATTTCAATACATATAGCATGGTCTGCTCCCCATTAGTAGTTAAGCTCAGATATCAATTCAAATCTATATCTCCAGGCACTCGTGCAGTATTGTGAAAGCTTCATACAATCTTTTCCATTTAGAAATTCCATAAAATCTTCGAAGCAAAGTATAGCCTTTTTTTAATATTTTATACGGAATTCTGAGAGTTTCAGACATGGAATGGAAAACGGTTTCTTCTTTTAGAGTGTTACATAGTGAGCAGGTTTTTATGTTTCGGCTATACGAATAGCTATTAAGATATATTAACTCACCTCTGGCCTTGAGTATCTAACTGATCAGATTTGAATTAACATCGAGGTAAACAAAACTTTTCCATGCATTAATCTGTTTATAAAGAGGTTTTTTAATACTATTCAATGCCCTCACTCTATACTCATTCCTGGTCACGTCACTTAATGAGTTGATTATGTTCGACACTATGATGCACCCATTAATTACGTCATGGATATTAAAACCAGCTTTATTGCATAAGTTTAAGACATCATTGTAAAAGAACAGGTTATACTTTAATCAGTTGAGCTTTAATCAACTGCTCTGGTGGCAGCAGACATTCATCACCTGGAACAGTCAATTTTGCACCAGAGGGCGCAACATAAAATTGGTGCCAATGGTGGAATGCAACAATATATATAAATATATATATATATATATATATATATATATATATATATTTATATATACAATATATAAATATATATATATATATATTATATATACAATATATATATATATATATATATATATATATATATATATATATATATATATATATTATATATACAAAAAATCCCAATTGGTGATTTTCAACAGGCTGTAACTTGAAGAATAATGGCCGTACAGCAAATTATAAAAAAGTGTCTGGTTATTGGATCTGCACTTTCAATTTTTTTTAGCGTCAGCGGTTTTTGAGTGCTCTTAAGAAAACCACCAACAAAACAATTTATCATATTTTTAAAATTTTTTTTGGGTCTACGGATTTTTTTTGGGCCAACCTCTATATAGACCGAATTACATGTTTATTCAGGTTCAATTTCTTTTTTTAAAGACCTTGATACGACCACTTTTCGCTGAGCTATCGGGCTATGAATAGAAATTGATCATTTTGTCTTTGATTATCGATATCTCAGCAACCAATGGTCGCACAGATTGAAGATATGTTTCAAAAACTTGAATAAATCTACATAAATCTACAATCTACAAGCTTCGCCCATTTTTTATTTCAAACATTATTTTTTCCATTCTTTACATAAATTTGAAAAAGCAACAAATACAGGTCTTTTTTTGAAAATCAACCGCTGAATCAAAAATATCGAGGAAACTACTAATGTTAAGAGTGTCTTTTACAATTCAATACACCCTAAAAAACCGCTACAAAGTTTCAATTTGATCCACCTAGCCGTTTTTTTGTTTCTTTCGATTGAACTTTTGAAAAAATTAAAGGATCACGATTTTTTCTCTTAAACGCTGATAATCTCTAAAAAAATGTGAAAAATTCAATTTTCTCTCGACTTTTTACACATTTTTATCGTGATCAGCGTTTAAAGTTACGAAAAAAAAAATTTTAACAAAAAATATTTTTTTGGAATGTTTTCTGGAAATTTCAAAAAACCGCCGGCATTAGCGTTACCCAAAGCTACCACGTGAAGGTCTCATGGTCAAATTTACGCTTCTTTCACAAACCCACCCACGCACGTGTGTGTGTGTGTGTGTGTGTGGTTCTTTAAGAGAAATGAGACCTGGTGGTTCGTCAGTTCCACCGTATTTAATAACTCCAAACTCATTCTCCAAAGAGTATGGGTGGTTCGTCAGTTCCACCGTATTTAAAGACTCCAAACTCATTCTTCAAAGAGTGTGTGTGTGTGCGTTTAATAACGGGCATTGCCACCTCTGCTCTCAATAATGGCTCCCAAGCGTTCAGCTACGTTGATGCATCCAACGTATGCATGGGGTTGATGCATGGGGTTCCAAATTTGCTGTGTGTGCGTTCTAATGAGGCCGTTCCTCATTTATATGATTTCAATGTGAAATTAAATGATAAAAAGATCTTTTCTAAAGTTGATTTAAAAAGAGCTTATCAAATTCCTGTACACGATTATGATGTCGCGAAAACTGCCATTATCACTCCTTTTGGTCTATTTGAATTTTTGAGAATGCCTTTTGGTTTACGCAATGCAGCTCAAACCTTCTCTAAATTTATGGCAGATTTATTCAGAAATGTAGATTTTGTTTTTATTTATCTTGATGATCTTTTAATCGCGAGTGAAAACGAAGAAAAACACACTCAAGATCTCAAAACTGGTTTCAACATTCTCAATGAAGCTGGAGGAATCACACCTATTCCTTCCAAAGTTGAATCTATTTCAAATTTTCCTATTCCGAACAATCAAAAATCACTCCGAAATTTTCTTGGGATGATTAATTTTTATAATCGCTTTATTAGGAATTGTGGTGACATTTTAGCTCCATTGAATAAACTTGTTGAACATGGTAAAACTTCAACGAAGTCAGTTATTCTTGATGAACGTGCAATTTCAGCTTTTAATTTAGCTAAACAAAAATTAATTGATGTTGTTAAATTAGCACATCCTGTTTCGAACGCTGAAACTTGCATTCTCACTGATTCCTCCGGTACTGGCATTGGTGCAGTTTTGCAACAAAAAATTCATAACGTCTGGAAGCCACTCGCTTTCACATCAAGAAAACTGACAGACACTGAAAGACGATATAGTACATTTTCAAGAGAATTATTAGCTATTGTTTTTGGCATAAAAAAGTTTCGTCATTTCATTTCAAATCGAAATTTTTTCATTCAGACTGACCACAAACCTTTAATAAATGCTATTAATTCTCGTAATGAAAATTTATTAAATCGTGATATACGTCATTTAAACTTTGTCAGTCAATATACAACTGATCTTAGATACATTAAAGGTAGTGAAAACATTCCGGCTGATTGTTTATCTCGAATTAATACAATTTCACTACCTTCAGGTATTGATTTGATTGATATTAAGAAGATTTCTGATCACCAGAAATGTGATCCTCTTCTTATTAATTTGTTAAAAAATCAAAAATATTCTTTAGAAATACGTACTCCTCCGAATTCTCTTTTTAAGGTTTATGTGGAAACTTCAATGAAAATTCCCAGAATCTTCGTACCTGACATTGATATAGAAGATGTATGGAAAGCTGTCCCTAATCTTGGTCATCCATCAATTAGACAAACCTTGAAAAAAGTACGCACATTATTTTTTAACCCTAATCTTATTTCGCGAATCAAAAATTTGACACGATCATGTCCGATCTGCCAATTAAATAAAATCACTCGTCACACTAAAAGTGATTTTATGCCAATTGAAGAACCAAGTATCAAATATTCTTTCTTACATTTAGATATTGTTGGACCTCTTCCTCCTAGTGATATCGGTATATCTTCACTATCATTGATCGTTTTTCACGTTGGGTCGAGGCTATTCCAATCAAAACTATCACGTCGGAAGAAATTATTACCAATTTGATTACTTCTTGGTTCTCACGTTTTGGTTTACCTACGAGGATCACTACTGATCAAGGTAAACAATTTCAATCACATATCTGGAAAGATTTTTTGTCTTCTCTAGGGATTAAGCATATTTCCACTACTGCTTATCACCCTAACAGCAACGGTATTATTGAACGGTTTAACCGGTCACTCAAAATTTCTTTGAATTGCTGTCAAAAAAATAATAACTGGTACAAAATTTTACCTTGGGTACTTCTAAATTTGCGCTCCTCGGTCAAGCAGGATATTAACCTTTCTTCTGCAGAAATTTTATATGGGATTCCTCTACGATTACGATATGATTTCTTTTCAGAAAACGTTGATACATATCATTCTGTTCAACAATCTACTCGAGAGTTGAGAAATAGAATGATTAACGCAAAATTTTTCTTTACCAGACAGTTCACCAACAAAAATGTATTTTTACCCAAAGATTTAGATTCATCAAAAAAAGTTTTTATACGCGAGGATCATGTCAAACCTCCACTATCTTGTAATTATAGAGGTCCTTTCTCTGTTATCAAAAGATTTCTTAAATTTTTTGTTGTTGATGTCAATAACAAACCTACTTCTATTTCAATTGACAGGCTAAAACCTGCATAATTTTTTCAATGTTAATCTTTTCTTAATTTACTTTGTATTTAACTATAAGATGTACATCAACTATTAAAGTTTTTTCCGAGTGAACAAGGTTTTTTTTATGTTACAACCTTTTTCTAGTCGTTTTTCTTTATTAGTTGATGGGGGGAAGTATGTAGCGGTATCGCTTCTTTATTAAATTATTATTATAATTTTGTTCATCATTTTTAGTTGTTGCATAACAACTATAAATTCCCCCTATTATCACGGTTGCTTTGAATGTTAACAACCTTGATAATTTACATATTAAAATATATAATATTTCATAAATCAAATCAATAAAGATCAATTATATCTTTCATTTATATTTATTATTTATTTAAATAATAATTATTTAATATATCAATCAATTACCTCTACAAGGCTAAGTTCTTCAAATTTGGATACTCAAATGGGATTGAGATCTGGACTCATTACTGGGTATCGCAGCAACGTGATGTTTTGCCGTTCAAAGAAGCGCCTGTTGATATTGACCGTGTGTGGGCGTGCATGAATGATCCCACGTGTTGTCGTCTGGGCAGAACAATTCGCCTTAATATTTGGTCAATAAAGCGCCTCGCCATTAAATTTTCATAAACATTCACCAAAGGTATTATGCAACTTCGTGAAACACCGGCCCAGTCCATAACCGATCCACCGCTGTAAGCAACGATCGGGCGAACGAAGTCTTGATAGAAACGCTCTCCACCACGGCGCCAAACAAGAGGACGTGGGTTGCTACCATGGAGATTGAAACGGGATTCGTCAGCGAATAAAACATTTCTCCATTACCTCAAGGTCCAATTACGATGCTGGTTAGCATTCTCTAAACGAAGTGGCGAAGTCTAGCTGTCAATGCGGGTACACTGACCGTGCGGGAGACCATTTCTGACCGTGCGGGAGGAAATGTTTCGCACTTGATTTCGTCGTCGCTGGGGCCGTCGTTGTTGCTGTTGTGTCCGACATTCTTTTCTCATTTTAAAACTCTGTCCCTTCCCCGATGCTCGTAAAGAAAACAATTTATATAATTTATATAAAAATTATATATTTATATAAATTTACTACTCCGACATATATATATATATATATATATATATATATATGTATATATATATATAGACATTTATATATATATATATATATATATACATATATATAACTATATATATATATATATATACTTAAGTTTCTGATCCCGAAGACAAATATTTAAAAAAATTTTATTTTCAATTTAATCAAAATTTACAAGTTAACACAATAATATTTCGATCGACAATAGTTTTAGCTTTACAAAAATTAGAAATCAAAATCATGAAAACAGGTGTTGTGTTTGTCATTATATTGGCAATTAATTGCTGACAATGCTCTTCACGTGTTTTGTACAAAGGAAGTTAACTTATTTCAATAAAGTAATAATTTGATGATTAAAGAATTTCTGTAAATAAAATAGTTAATAAAAGAAAAAATAATATATTGATTAGTACAGGTCCGTATTCATAACTCCTCCACCCTCAGTTTGGACAATAGGCGAAGTATTTTACTATTGAACACGCTTAGATGACGGGCCAATGAAACTTGATTGCTGGTTCAGTTGTATTCGTAAAGTGGGCTGATGGTTCTTCTAGATTAGATTTTCGGTTGTTGTAGAATTTTACTGATTTGATTATAACGTAGAAAACAATGGTGCAGCAAACCATAAATGTTAGTACACGAAGCCAGTAGTTTTTAATTTCGTTGTGAGTATGTAGTAGTTGGATTTCTTGTCTATTTTTAATATAAATAATATTTGTAGAATTTATTTCATTTAATACTGCTGGTATGATGTGGACTTCGTCCCAATAAACGTTCGGATTACTATTGTAACGGATGTGATTGATTTCCAGTTGGAAATTTTCGTAGTGGATTAATATTGTTCCTTTAATTTCTTGATGACGTTTACCGCATGTACTAGTAACATTAATTGATGGAGAGTTGATAAGTAACATATAGTTTGGTTCAGGTTGACTAATTTCCAGGTATTTTTGATTTTCTATAAGAGAGCATTGAGCTGGATAACCACGAATGATATTTGCAATGCATTTTGATTCGTTGATTCCTGTTCTATAGGCTCCTTGTGGACAATAGTATGTTCCTTCTATTTTTGGACATTTTTCTTTTAGATATTGAATGTAAAACTCACTCATTATTATATACGGTTTGGGGAGTATTAATCCTTGTGTTTTGTTAATTGGTAAGGGTATTAGGTGATAATTCTGTTATGTGAATGAGTTTATCGTGGGTCATTATTAATCTAGCTGTTACTATTTTTATGGGGAGTAACCCGTGGCTATTTTCTAGGTCCTGCATCACCATTTTCAGATTGATTACTATGGGTTTTTTAATTTTTGTTTATGGGCTTTGCTATTTTCTTTATTTGTGATAATTACTGCGGTTTTATCACTCTTTATTTTAGTTCTTTTAAATCTTGGTTGTAATTTGCTAAATCGGGCTTGATTATTGGCTTCCTAAACTATATCTTTGGTTTGCACGTTGGGAGTGGATCTTTTTTTTCGTATAATCTTTTGATTGTCTTTTCTTTGGAGAGTTTCATTTTAGTATTAAGATTTTCGTAAAATGATTTTTGAAAATCATTTAGTTTGTTTAAATAATCACGAACATTTTGATAGTTTAAATTTTTATTGAATTTGTAAGTTCTGCCGAAAAACAATACGTTTGGGGTGATTTGAGTTAGTGAAGGTATTGCTGCTCATGGATCCAATAATGCACAAACCGGCCAGTCTTTTGATCCTGAATAGCATTTTGCCTGCTGTTATCTGATTATGTTTTGGCCACCACACTAGAGGAGTATAGGTAATAATTTTCATAACCACTGTTGTGTAAAGCCAGTGGATCATTTTGGGTTTTAGACCCCAGACTTTTCCACATGCTCTCTTGCAAAGCATGAGAGAAGATTTGCTCTTTCTTGTTATGTATTTCAGATGAAGATTCCATGTTAGATTAAAGTCCAACATTATACCCAAGAATTTAGTTTCCCTTACGTTCTGTAGTTTTTCACCGAAGTGGATGGGTGGTTTTATGTTATCCACCTTACTTTTTCATATGAATGGAATTAGTGTGGTGTTACCAGGGGATATTTTCAATCCCTGATTGATACACCATTCCTGTGTGAATCTTAGATTGTTTTGCATAAGCTCCGAGGTTGTGACTTAGGGTCTTTGGATTGCAATTAAAATGCTGTCCGCATATCCCTGTGTGTAGTATCCTTTTTGGTTGAGGTTCGTCAGTAAGCTTTTCTTTGTCAGGCTCCGCAGGAGTGGGAAAAAGATACCACCCTGCGGACATCCCTTTTGGGCTCTCACAGTGACAGACTCTCCAAGAAGGGTAGTTTGTATTCCTCTACCTATCAGTATAGATATTATCCACCTTCAAAAGGTGTCTTCTACTCCGTGTCGACTAGCAGAATCAACCATGGAACCCATCTATGTCATGAAATTCACAAGATGATTTGTTTCCTTGCGAATCCCTCATTAATCCTGTGTATTAGGTTGTGGAGGGCTGATTCACAGGATTTTTCCACCTGATACGCGTGCTGATTGGCATGCAGCGTATTTCTCGACAATTCCCATGGAGTTAAATAAAATCTTATTAGTCTTTCCATTGATTTTAGTAGAAACAATGACACACTAATTGTTATAAAGTCCTTTCCCGTGGAGAATTAGAGCCTCCCCGGTTTTGGTAAGAAGCGGTCACTCTTACTAGATTCCATACTGTTGGGATGTAACCTGAAGCTAGCCTTGTCCTGAATATGACCAAGCAGAGTTAAACGATGCTCTGCTCTCTTTTGTAAAAGCACTGGGTATATCGCGTTCTGTCCCGATGCTTTATAGGGATCGAATGAGTTTACTGCCCATTCGATCTTTGAGCAGTAAATGGTAATCACCGCTCTTCTCCAGTCCTAGCTTGTTTGCAAGAAACCTTGGTTAAACTGCTCTTTAGAAGGATTTTCAGTGACTAGTGCCACCAAATCCGGAAGATGAGTCCGGATCAGTATCAAGTTACCGTAGTAACCCGATGGTGTCAGCGGGTTTCTTCGCTAGGATACGATGGAGTCTTACTCCTTCAGATGTGTTTTCAACATCTTCACAGAGTTTCCTCCATGAGTTTATTTTGGCTTTTTTCAGAGACCTTTTGTATTCAGTAAGGGCTTCATGGTATTTGTCCCAGTTCTCTATCCTTTTTTCTCTCTTAAATAGTTGGCTACCCTATTGCCTCCGATTCCTTACGACATCATTCCATCAACAAGTTTACTTGATGGTGTGTTTTGAGACCTCCGGGTGGTTTTCTTGGAAGGAGTTAATTATTGCATGCTGAAGCTCAATTGCATTAAGCTCAATGTCCAATACTGTTTTAACTTTTTTTGGGATTGTGGCGAGTTTGAACGTTATATTCGTTCAAATTTGTTCTCCTCGGATCCCGATAGCGTATATTACATTGGTCTGTTCTCTCCTCCATATTGTAATAGATTTGTCTGTGATCCGATGCTGGTGCTTTATCGGATACTAGCCATTTCTTGATTTTGAGACTGATTTCATAAGTACAGTGTTACATCAATAACTTTCTGCCGAAATCTGTTAATAAAAGTCGGCTTGTTGCCTTGATTAACTATACCTAAATTGTTAGCTATAATATAATCAAAGAGGTACTCACCTATTGTATTTGTGTTAGTACTCATCCATGCAGTGCAATGAGCGTTTACAACGCATCCCATGTTCAGTTGGTGGTGTTTTGCCACCCACTGCTGTTTCAGGTCCTTCAAGACATTCTCTGTTGTTGGTGGTAGAGCAGATGTACTTTAGGATAGGTAGACCGAAGCGATGATTATTGATTATTTTACTTTTATCGCTGTAATATCTCTCTCACAAAACTCTAACAGCGGTAAGACATTGATGCCCTTTTGGGTCTCTCTGGAGTTTTATTGTAAATAATTTGTCCTCCAGCATCTTCTAGTCCAAGAGTCTTATGGTTCACTGCCCAAGGTTCTTAGATAAGAGCTATGGAAATTCCCCGTGTCAACACTTCTTGACAGAAGACAACGGAGGCCACTTTACTGTGCTGGAAGTTTACATGAAGCATCCGAAGAGCTGGCTTTCTTTTTTGCAACTGCTGTTCAGTCTTGAATCAACCCCATATCTGCTGCACTCACTTCCAGCACCACGGTGTGTCCCGTATCGTTTATGGCTGTTGTGTCTATGCACTGCTCAACGAGGGCCCCCTGTCTAGGTAGCATCCCCGATGCTGTGGGCTCTCTTACCTCTTGACTAGGGAGGATTAGCAACATCGAGCATTGTACCCTTTCGGATTGGTTGTGCGTCATGTTGACCTCAGGATACCCCCGCAGCGTAATGCACATCTTTGTTGTTGAGGCGATTTCAGCAAAGGTCTTGATAGCCCTTGCCTGTTCCCGTCCTCTACGTTTTTTGAGATATGTTTCGGGCTTGTAGTCTTCAGATCTCAACCACTTTTCCTGTGGGTTTTCCAAGGGTTGAATCCATGAATTAGTCTTCACAGGTATCATTGTTTTTAAGAACAGGGCTGTAAGGATCCTTGTCCGAATTATTCTTCTTATCGGAGGAATCGATTTCTCCTCAACCCTGGCTTTCTCTACTGCTGCCTTCACTGGGTTGCACCCGAGAGATTTTTCCTTTCCACCTTCATGAATGGTTCTGGAGTTTATCGCCAGATTTTCTGCTGGACTGGATGTACCTGCAATATTTTTGTGTCTCGGCGAGGCTAGTTCGCGCAGCCTCGGTTGATTTATTTTTTGCGGAGATTTGAGCCAAAGAGTTATTATTATTTTTATTACTATAAACTATTTTGGTCCCACGAGTAAATCAGCTCCTATACTCCCCCATCGGACACTAGATGGGGAGAGAATTTATGCAGTGGAGTTCGCCACTCGCTCCAAGGTGATTGTTTATGACAGCATTTAACCCTGCTGCCCTACCCTTCGGCTAGTTCTCTAGACACAAAGCTTCGCACCGTAGTTTGGGTTCTGTTGTATCGTTTCTTGGTTCGTGCTTCTCAAGGCTATCCTTCTCGGCTTAGGTATTTCTGCCCGTTATATAGTTACCGCCGGCGTATTGTAGCCCTTCATCGATGCACTTAAGCCTCTTCACCAACGACAAGATCCTATCATGCCTAGGAGAGGTAACACTCTATCTTCACTCTTTTTTGTTTTAAAAACGGTAAGATGTATGGCCAAATTTCAAGCTGTTCTTGAAAATATGAAAGCATTTGTTCCAAACCTATTGGATTCAACATATATATAAAACACCGAAGCGTACAATCGTTACAAAGGCTCCACGACCCATAGTTGTCTGTATGCTATGTACAGGCATACGAGTACGTTCTTGCTAGTCTACTGGAGAAACTAGATCTGAGAAAGGCGTACTCATGTACACATTTTTGTTGAATCAAAACACTCGATGTTGCGATTATCATTTTGCACACCGTGCTCGTCTTTTCCTTGGTCCATTGACGTTGCGATGTTGACGTTACACTTTACCACACGTATTGAATCATTGTACTTTCCACTTGGCACCGTAGCAACGGCGTCATAATGCTTTACAAGATTGTCTTCGCGCTGCTCGTCTTTCTCCGGGTACTGCACCCAACATCAATAAACACGTATCCTGCGTATACAATACGCTTCGTCCTGATCTAGTGGACTTGATGACTATAGCAAGGAAATATAAATCGTCAACATTTGCATTCTCATTGAGTGTTTCTCAGATGCTCTGGAGGTGGCTTGGCAGTACAATCCCGAAAAATAGAAGCAGTTTGGTGCCAAGTTAACCACGAACGGGTATAAAATTTCATTGGATGCATTTGCCGTGCGTTCACGCGGTGCTCGGAGAAGCCAGAACCATGTTGTTGGTCTTGAACATTGTCCCAAAATATACATACATTATGCGACTTCTTCTTTTCTGGTATATTGAACTGTTATTTGACAGTTATTTTCAACCTGTTTACATTATTTATGTTTTTATTTTTAAAATTTTAACTTTTCAACGTTTTCTTTTAAATATTACACTTGTGCGACTATTTTATACTCCATATTTTAATCAATGATTTTTTTTTAATTCTTTCAAAAAACGCTTTAATACTTATTCAACTAATTTGTTTCAGAAATGGGATCTACACAAAAAATTGCGCTTTCCACAACAAAATTCGTAGTAACAAGTTTTTAAAGAATAAGTAACGGCACACAAATTGGTATCAAATGTCTCGGTGTTATACATGTATTTAACATTATTATAGTTGGCACTAGTTTATGAACAAGAAAAATAGTGGCTTTAAATTTACTATCAAGAGTATTGTAGGAGCATTTGCCGTGTACTACTCCAGAAACACGTGACAGTACGTGGCAGTTGACAAAGGGCAGGTAAATTTCATTGACTGCGTTTGTGTAATAAAAAGCTATTCATAAGAATATAAAGTCAAAGAATGTGATATCTGTGATACTTTTTAGTTTAGCTTGAGATTTTTTGTTAATGTTTGGTAGTAAACTAATAAAAAAGTTCGAATTGCTGCCATCGGAAATCCACAGATACTTATTTATACCTAAATTATGCAAAAGGGAAGATTGACTGACAAAATAAAATAAAAAGATATATAGTCGTATAAACTTCATGTTTATATGACTGTTCAGAGTTGGTCATGGTTCCATAAAACTTTAAACTGCAATCGTTGTCCGATTCCCTAAAACAATAACGATATGGTTTTGAGGTTTGGGTTTGGGCGTGAGCGAGCAACACCACCCTGTAAAAAACTAAAACTCGTGGAATAACATTTTCCGAAATGATTTTTGGCTATAGACTGGAAAATATTTTAGGAACATGAAAATTGTAACATGGAACACTAGATCTTTATACAGAAGTACAGGACTTAAACAGGACTGAACAAATGGACAATTAACACGCTAATGTATTGGCACTCTAAGAGATGAGATCGCTAGAAGAAGGAATCCTTGAGAGAATACTTTCTTTAGTTGTCACAGAGAATGGCACATTTTTGGTAGTTGTTTTCTGATGAGCAAGCACCTAAAAACCTAATATAGACTTTGTTGCGAAATCACCAAGACTCTGCAAAGTTGGCCTAAAGGAAGTCTCTTTAAATGCAGCTTAATCAATGCTCACGCATCCACCGAGGATAAAGACGAATATGAACTGGAACTTTTTTCTGAAAATTTCATGTATTATATTAATTCAACATGCTTCAATAATAATATTAAGATCATCCTGCGTGACTTGAATGCCGAGATTAGAAAAGAGGTAGAATTAATATTAACTATCGATTTAATGATAATGGGATACAGCTCATTACTTTTGCTTCATAACGCAATATGGTTGTGGTGAGTACATTAATTCAACATAGGAGAATTTATAAGATGATATGGAATATGGAAATCCCCCGATGGAGATAATATCACTTATATTGATAATTTTTTCATGGCACAAGAAATTTTCTATGTATCTATGATAATAAATCTCACATGTAACCATCTTAGACTCTGACCATTTCATGGTTTCAGCTAAGCTTAGAGTTAGGCTTTCTAATCCATGTATAACTCAAATTAATTCTAAATAATCAAACAATAAGTTCTGATTTCCTGGCCCACTGGTCAAACAAACTCAAAGTTGGAAATATCGAAACTCTCGAGACCATTGAGAAAAAATAGATTTGAGGAAATGGAATAACGTTGAGAAAAAGTGTCATTGTTGACACCGACTAAATGATTGTTAGAAAATTTGGGAAAAACAGAGATAAAAGTTGTGTCTGAAGATTGCTACGCAGCCAAACAGAAGAAACATGACGCATATCGACCAAAGCTAAATAGAAAACTTTCAAGAAATTCAATAGAGCAATACAGAATAGCAGAGAATAGAAGAGAAAAAAAAATTCGTTACGCAGGAGCTGCGTTAATTTCCTAAGAATACATAAATGACTCTCTAGCGGTCATAATTTTAGTGTGATCAAAATGAAATATAATATCTGATATGACTTTAGTATTTGCAAAAATTAAATTTATTAAGAGCCAAAAAAGAACGATGTATTACGATAGTTTATAGTTACTATGGAAACGATAATCAAAATTTTTGCAATAAAATATATTTCATGTATTTGTGTCAAACAAACACAAAATCTTAAATATCTCTCTTAATATTAGAATAATCGAAAAATGTATAAGGAGTAAAATTGTAGAAATTCAAGTTTGCTACAATTCATTACTTGCCCATTTTTCTCAAACTCTAATGTGAACAGAGATAATTAGAGCTTTAACTTTCAATCTTTAATTGTAAATATTTCTGTAAACATTAGTGTCACTGAAAAATGTTACGAAACAAAATTACAGTAAAACTTAGTACCTACAACTTAACTCCTGATAAATTTTTTGATTTTTCAAACATTAAGGGAGATAGTTAAATTTTTCGTTTCCTCCTCCCTCACAACTCCCTTTCCCCTCATTTTACCCATTAACGAACTTGACCTTTAGAATACCAAAAGCAGCACAAATACATAATTTCATTCCAATCGGAATAAAACCGCTAGAGAGTCCACAGACATTTAATAAAAGTTTATATATATATATATATATATATATATATATATATAGATTTTAAGATTTTAATATTGAAATTCAGGGGTGGCGCATCGCACCTTTCGATTTAGCACCTTTCGATTTCGAACATAGGAAACATTTTTTTTGCTGCTTCTGATTTTTATAACTAGCTAACAAAGCATTGTACCAGAAATCGCAATACATATTTTTGTAGGAAATAGAACGCTCTACAATTCGCTCAAATCCTTTTTTTACAATGAGTCCAATTCGTTATCGGTTATATTGTACCGCAAATTAGTTTCCGTAAATCCTTCTCGACTCGAAATTGTGACTACTATTTTTTTTAAATATTGATGGGAACATCGTCGTCAAATAATGAGATCGTAGCTAATTCTGCATTGAGGTTCCACAAATGCTCCATCATTTTTTTACAAGCTTGGAGTGAGACCGTTGGATTAACTTTTTTATACAGAATCAATTTTTTCATGAATTCCAAATCATTGTTTGGCGCTGAAATAGCAGAAGTCGAAGTATACCAAGCTTTTATATAAAATAAAATAACAAAAATGCAAACTTGTCTCAACCGTAAGACTAAATTCGTTTAAAAAAAAAAAATATTTAAGCTGTAGATGGTCTTTATCCTCAAAGGAGCGCTGCCCGAACCTGCAATGATTCCGATACTCGACAAAAAAAAAAAAATATATATTAGTAAAAGATATTACTAAATATTTTGTAATTGAAATAACACGCACGTTTTTGTTTAAAGAAAAGAAAAAAAAAATTAAATTAAATTAAACACAAGTTTTTACGAAACAAAAAAAAACCTGATTTTATTGCTTAAAAAAAATGATTATCCAATTTCTTTTTCAACAACAATTATATACTTTGAACTTCAAACAATAGCCGAATTTCAACTTTGATACTAACAGACAATAGTCGATATTAAACTGATTTGAATCAACACTGGTCACCGGTTTATATACCCATCAAAGATCCTTCGAGAACATGGTTGTTTTTTTTGAATAAATATTTTTTGTTGACAATATACTTTCGCATGGAGGCTTCTAGAATATTTTAGTATATCAACAACCATGAACGAAGTCGGAGTGTTCAGATTATTTGTAAAATTAATTAAAAATTATACCTCTCCTTGGGTTTGACCCATTGTCATACCCCGCTTGGTTGATATTTAACCAGCGACTTAATGAACACGGCCAGTGTGAATTCAAAATCTATACACAAATTTTATTATACATTCATTACTGTAAGCTAGCTTACTTCTGTTTATTTGTTTTACAAAAACTATCTTGTTTTTACAAAATTATTTATTTGTGATCTATTTATGTTATTTAAAAACATTCAATTTGTATGACTTTTGATTAAAATTAAATTATATGTAATAATTTTTTTTCAATTTTTGATTTTTTTAAAAATAGAAAAACTTTAAATCAAAAGCATCTGTTAATCTATTTTCAATTTCGACTCAAAAAAAAAACTTAGTTCAAGAAAAATAAATAAATCGAGCTATTTTCTTTTTGTACTTCTTTCAAAAAAAAACTCCTTCTTTTTGCAAGGAGAAAAATATTGTTTTGTTAAATATTTTTCGCAACATCTTACTTAATATTCTTCTATTTCATAATTAATATGTGTGTTGGATCAAAAAAATTATTCTCAATAATTTTCATTACAACAAAATCTCCCCCTCTAAATTCCAACACACATTTTCTAATTTGCTTATTATATTTGGTCGACCAATTTTTGACTTAAGAATATATTAAAAGTGTACGTACACATTAGTTCTTCACTCTTCATCAACGGCGCCTGTTGTTGATTGCCGGTCGTCTGGGCCGCAAGTTGTACCCTGGTTCTAATGCTCTCGTCTCTGGCTCGTCCACACTTGGTACATCCCGTCGTCTTCCATCACCTCCATGCCTTTGACCCCCCAATCGATCTGGAAGTAGTTGGCCGAACACCTCGTTCCCCACACTTAATCTTCCCAGATTCCCATTGGCGGCGGTCCTTGCACTGGCCGGCTTCAAGAGACCTCCATGTATCTTCGTGGGAGGCACTGTATCCAAAACATATATTCCAGCTGGTAAACTTCTCAGCACCCTGTAAGGCCCTTTCCATTTTGGTGCCAATCCACTGTGAACACCCTCCACCTTACTGCTGAGCACTTGATTGCACATCCAGACGGACTCTCCAGGTTGATAACTGAGTCCCGTTTCCACTTGGTCATCCACTTCGGCATTGGCCAATATTGTTTGCCGAGCTCTTTCAACATTATCATTGCGTTCTTGGCCTCTCTCGTTGACCCAATCTTGAATTTCTTGAGGCTCCTCATTGACTTGTATCTGCCAATCCCCAGGCTTCTTCATTTCTGCCCCCAGTAACAATTAGGCAGGCGAAAAACCAGTTGTTCTATTCGCACGATTTCGTATCGCAAATAATGATTTGTGCAGTTGTTGATCCCTGTAACAACTTCTTCAACTCCTGGTTCTGTCTTTCCGTGGGGTTGGCTCTTGGATGATATATTGGCGTGGTCCATATTTCAGTATGCCAGTCTCTGTTCACTGCTTTCCATTCTTTTGATCTGAACTGGGGACCATTATCACTAAGTACTGCTCTAGGATATCCATAACGACTAAATACTTCGTCTTTCAGTATTTGGGCTATCTTCGAGGTCGACGTGGCCCCCAATGGAAATGCTTCGATCCATCTAGTGAAAAGATCAGTCACGACCAATATATTCGTTTTTCCACGTGATGTGCGTGGGTATGGACCCATCAAGTCGATGCTGACTACCTCCCATGGTGAAGTAGGTCTTCGACTTCTCATTGCTGAACTTGGTTTCTTATTCAGTGGCTTTACTCTAGCACACGTATCACACTCTTTTACATATCTGCGTATGTCATCTTGCATTCCATACCAGTACACGCGGTTACGGATTTGACGATACGTTTCTCTCCATCCTGGGTGTGCTGCTTCATCACTGTCGTGATATTTTCTCAGAAAACCAAGTCGGCGTTCTTCGGGAACCACTGGCACTTCTTGTACCATCTGTTGACTATGGTACCAGAGGATCCCGTCAGCTACGGTGTAATTAGCTCGTGTTCTGTCCACTCGTCGACGTAGATTGCTTCTCAGTGGACTATTATGATCATTGATATATCTTCTGACGGCAGTCACATCACGATCTTCATCCTGCCATCGTCTAATATCGTCGAGTGTGGGTGTTTCCACTTCAATTACGTTGAGGGTTATCGGTGTTTAAGCCCTCTTTTCAATCACTCACTCTGGAATGTTCTCCACTTCTTCATCTTCAGCCTTGCCCTGTGGTTGTCTGGACAAGGAGTCGGCGGCTTGATTATCTTTTCCGGGGACGTGAATTATCTCATAATCATAGGCTCCCAATGTCAATGCCCATCTTGTCAATTTTGCTCGACTATCTTTAGTATTGTTCAGCCATTGGAGCGATGCATGATCTGTGTATAATTTAAAATGTCTTCCTTCAAGATATCCTCGAAACTTCCTCAATGCCCAGATTATCGAGAGACAGTCCTTTTCTGTCGTGGCGTACTTTTTTTCTGTGGGTCCAAGCTTCTTGCTGGCGTAATTTATTATTCTCCTTGTCTTGCCATTATCTTCCATTTGGAATAATATTGCACCCAGTCTGACGTCACTAGCATCCGTATTTAAACAAAACGTCTTCTTAAAATCTGGATGTGCTAGTTTCGGTGCATTCACAATCGATGATTTCAGATTTTCGAACGCCTTCTGATGCAATGTTAGCCAGCGCCACTTTATGTTCTTCTTGAGCATTTCGCTTAGAGGTGCAGCTATATCTTCATAGTCTTTCACGAAGCTCCTGTACCAACCACATAATCCCAAAAATTGTCGTAATTGTCGTCGTGTTCTTGGTACAGAGTGATTACTAATAGCTTCATTCTTCTCTTCCTCTCTGTCAATGCCGTCTTCGCTCAAAATATGTCCCAGGTATTAAACTTTGTTGCTGCCAATGACACATTTGGTTGGTTTACATGTTAATCCATGTTGTTCTAGTCTTTCAAGTACAAGATCAAGGTGGTGTAAATGTTCCTTGACTGATCGACTGTAGATTAGTATGTCATCCAGGTAAACTTGGCAGAAATCTTCTATGTATCCAGATAGTACTTCGTTCATTAAACTCTAGAACGTAGCAGGAGCATTCTTCAGTCCAAACGGCATGACGCGAAATTGATAGAGACCTCTTGGGGTGGTAAATTCTGTGTATTCTTTCGATTGTGGCTCCATCTCAATTTGCCAATAACCAGTCTGAAGATCCAATGTAGAAAATATTTTTGCTCCATTGACTTTTCACAACATCTCTTGCAGATCTGGAATCGGAAACGTATTGCTCTTTGTGATATCGTTTCATTTTCTGTAATCGACACACAATCGAAAAGTACCATCTTTCTTCTTCGGCAATACGACGGGTGCGGCCCATGGCGATGTGGATGGTTCTATAATGCCATCGCCTTCCATCTCTTCAATCATCTCTTCTAATACCCGTTGCTTCTCATTGTTGTACGGGTAGGGTCGTAATTTAATGGGGGAATTCTTCGTAATCTCGATCTTGTGTGTGATTGTTTTTGTCTTTCCAACTTTGCCGAAAAACGCTGGGATGACGCCGAATGACATCTTTTAACTGCTCTTGGTTCTCAAGGAGTTTTATTTGTAACTCGCCCAATGCGTTGTTAATTGTTTCCACTTCTCTATGGGCTCCATCTGGTTTTCTCCATGCAATGCGGACTCTCTTATCACACCCCAAGTAAATTATACCACTCCGGTAATCGATGCTCACACTATTGTTTGTTAAAAATTCATGACCAAGTATTAAGTGGTTCCGTAGGCCAGGTACAACCATCACTTCAATATTGAACTTCATTCTTGATATCATCACATCCGACGTCGGTGGTGATTTTGTCGATACGATGTATGCACGCGTCCCTCAGGTCCACCATTCGCTCCCCCAACTCGTATTGTACGGCTTTTATCCTCTCTTCCAGTTGGTTTCCCATTTGCTCATTCGACCCTTGAAGTCTGTTGCTCATCCTCTCTTCGGATTCCTGAAGTTGGTTGGCCAATCTTTCATTAGATTCTTGAAGCTGGTTGCCCATCCTCTCTTCACATCCTTGAAGTCGTTCGCCCATTGCCTTGTCCATGTTATTGAGCTTTGTCATCAATGCTGCGAGCATCTTCTCCATGCTTGCTGCAGCTGGCTCCTCCGGATCGGAAACCACACTTCTACGTAGTTCTGATGTAGGGTTGGCTGTTCCTTGAGTCCTTGAAGTCGGTGTTCCCTGTTGCCTAGATTGGTACTCCTCCCATCTTGCCTGTAAGACCTCTCTAGTGCCAGTGCTGTCCAGCCCTTCGGCCTCCATCATCTCACACAATCGTAGCATGGGGATGCTGCGGCTTGCCATTGTAATTCTTTCATTCTTCCGTACGTCTCCTGGTCCTGTCACGGTCGCCACTTGTTGCGGTATCCTGACTCTCTTTATCCTCAAAGGAGCGCTGCCCGAACCTGCAATGATTCCGATACTCGACAAAAACAAAAAAAAATATATTAGTAAAAGACATTACTAAATATTTTGTAATTGAAATAACACGCACGTTTTTGGTTAAAGAAAAGAAAAAAAAAATTAAATTAAACACAAGTTTTTACGAAACAAAAAAAAACCTGATTTTATAGCTTAAAAAAAATGATTATCCAATTTCTTTTTCAACAATTATTTTAATTTTTTTCACACAATGTTAAACTTTGAATTACTTGATCAAATTACTTGTACAAATTCCAACTTTAACTTGACCTGGATTGAACAACAATTATATACTTTGAACTAATCAAACAATAGCCGAATTTCAACTTTGATACTAACAGACAATTGTCGATATTAAACTGATTTGAATCAACACTGGTCACCGGTTTATATACCCATCAAAGATCCTTCGAGAACATGGTTGTTTTTTTTGAATAAATATTTTTTGTTGACAATATACTTTCGCATGGAGGCTTCTAGAATATTTTAGTATATCAACAACCATGAACGAAGTCGGAGTGTTCAGATTATTTGTAAAATTAATTAAAAATTATACCTCTCCTTGGGTTTGACCCATTGTCATACCCCGCTTGGTTGATATTTAACCAGCGACTTAATGAATACGGCCAGTGTGAATTCAAAATCTATACACAAATTTTATTATACATTCATTACTGTAAGCTAGCTTACTTCTGTTTATTTGTTTTACAAAAACTATCTTGTTTTTACAAAATTATTTATTTGTGATCTATTTATGTTATTTAAAAACATTCAATTTGTATGACTTTTGATTAAAATTAAATTATATGTAATAATTTTTTTTCAATTTTTGATTTTTTTAAAAATAGAAAAACTTTAAATCAAAAGCATCTGTTAATCTATTTTCAATTTTCTATTTTTTATTTGGACATCTGAATGTGAGCTGGCGCCATGTGGTGAATTCGAAGACAAAAAAATGAGTGTGACAAAAAAATGAGAGTTTTGAGTGTGCTCTTTCGAATGATTATGGTTATCATTTATGATTATCGCCATCGAAAAATCACGTCTTTTTGGCGTATTTTCTATTTTTCTATGGTTACATTTGTTACTGGCAAAATTTTAATCTTAGCCATTTAATCATCACCATCCCTAAAAATAGGGAACATTGATTCCCGATTTCTTGTCTTCGAATTCATCACATGGCGACAGCTCAAATTCAGATGTCGAAGTTGCGTCCTCTGAGCGTTAATGGGTTAAATTTAAATAGCGAAAGTAATAAGAAAAAATTCCTACCAACAGAATCCACATCCATGACATCTTTATTTTCCTCTGCTGATTTTGATAGAGTGGTTTTATCGATCAATCCATATCGATGTTTTGCTCTTTGACCCGCCAAGAATAATTTTTTATCTTCATCGATGTATTTTTCCACATTTAGTTTGGCAATGTCATATAATTTGTTTAACTTTTGACTGAAAATTGCCTCATTCCTTTGTTGTGTGGCGGAATTTTTGCGCTTATGACTTTTTCGTATTTTTTTTCCATCTTCCAATATTTTTCTGAATTTTTTAATCGCATAATGTTTCCAAACGTTAGAATGCCAGCTTGAAACCACATTTGTTCTACTTGTTTGATTGTAGTGATAAGACTGGGTTTATACTGCTGTTTAAGAATCGTTGTTTGATAGAGGAATGCCGACATAACCTGGTCTATACAAGGCAATTTACGTCCAACGAAGTTTTTCTACTAGATTTTAATTTTCTACTTTCTACCAGTAAGACGAATCGGGTTGTCCATGATTAACGTAAACTCAGAATTACTAGAAAATGATAAATACTTTAAGATTAATTATAATATATAAGAATAATTAGCATTAACCAGTTTTGTTGCCAACAAATGTGACTTTAGTGGGTTAATAGACCGTCACGCATCCACTGACAGACGAACGAACTATCTACACTAGTACTTATGTATAACTCCATCTACTAGAAAAATAATAGTACTACTGACACAGTGTAAAAATAATGATATTCATCAATCGTTAAATAAATAAGACAGATTCTCAACGAATATTTGCAATTATACATGCAAAATTTTCGAAAAGTATTTAAAGTAAAGAACAATTTGACATGTTGAAATAATAATAATAAGTTTATTAATTAATTTATTTTTTTTCAAAATAAAAAAAATTGAATAATTGCAGAGCAAATTTGAGAAATTTAAAAAATCCTGAAATTTTGTTTCATCATTGCAAAATCGAATTATTAGTGATCATCTATTCATAGTAAAATACATGGTTTACAACGAAACTCATGTCCACTTTATTTATAAGACATTCGCTGTAATATTAAAAAAAAAGGGCAAATTATAGGTAACTCAACTTTTGACAGGCGGTATCTTTGATACAGTTAGTTTTCCAAAATTTTGACAAGAGACCTTTTTTGTAGAGCGTTCTATTTACTACAAATAGATATTTTTTGAAATTTTTGGTACGATGCTTTGTTAGCTAGTTATCAAAATCAGAAGCAGAAAAAAAAAGTTTCCTATGTTATTCTTAGGGAAAATCGAAAGGTGCGATGCACCACCCCTTAATGACAATATTAAAATCTTAAATTTTAACTGGCGTCTTTGTATACCTAAATGAAACTTTTAAACCTGTTTGGAAGAAGATTAAAAATTTTTTTTTAAACACCCTTATATATATATATATATATAAATTTTAGCGATCACATAGTAGGTAGGATCGATAGACATTTGAAGAAATTTTTTCGAAATTCCAACATTCCTACAAAAACAATAGCTGATTTTCTTTGGAGGAATATCGCTAAAAATGTTTATAAGTGGTTAGTTTTTCCAAGAAGGCCGAGAAGATGCCAATGACTGTCGACCAAATGTCAAAGTTTTGCTGACTATTTTCTTCAATTACCGTGCATTATACATAGTGCATCAGGAGTTCTTACCACAAGGTCGTTCGGTCAATAAGGAGTATTACCTTGAAGTTATGCGTCGTTTGCGAGAATCGATACGAAAAAAAAAGAATTCCAGAATTGTGGAAAAACAATTCATGAATTTTGCATCACGATAATGCACCTGCTCACTCATCCTTGCTTGTGCGTGATTTTTTGGCCAAGAACAACATCACAATCATGCCTCAGCCACCACATTCATCGGATTGATCCCCTGCGACATTTTCCTGTTCTCAAAACTGAAGAGAATATCCAGAATAATACAAAATTTGTACTCAAAAAACTATGTGTCTGAAGGATCCAGTACAATGTTTCAAATACACAAACTTCGCACTCAAAAAAATAGATTTCTAATAAGTTTCAATTATAATGTTTCAAATAGAGATTATAATAATAACTGTTTGAATAAATTTTGGTATATTTATTTATTTTCATTAAAATTAGATAATTGTAATGATTATTGTCATTTATTTTATTTTATTTCCTTTGTAATAATGACACGAAATATGTATAAACAATATTCTTTTGCTTTTTTTTTCTAATGGAAAGTGTGTATAATAAAATACAAACTAAACACTTTAACTTTATTGTACGGACTCTAAACATACGAGTAAAATAAACATACGAGTATAAAATCAAGTAATGTAATAACGAACTGAGTTAATTGTTTGAATATGCAGTATATACTGAGTTGTATATCAATGTTTCAATTCTTAGTATTTCTGCCTATTGGATGTTTATAAAAGATGAATTATTTGTAAATGTTTGTTTTGTGTTAATAATATTGTAACAGTAAAAATGTTCATGCATTTAAAAAAATGTATATTAATGTTCTCTAAAGCGAACCGTATGTCAGCCAACGCGAGGCGCCAATACGCTAAAGAGTAATAAATAAATAAAAAGTAATGTGGTTTAACCTCCGTTTTTGAGACACGACTGTCTGTAACAGAGATCACCCACATCATTATTTTTCAACTTTTATTAAAATTAATACTTTTACATTTTTATGATGTGAGTGAAGGATCAGGAATTCGTATGCAGACTAGGAATTGGTAGGTGTGCGGCTGCAGCCGACTTTGATAGGAACTATCCCAATATTCATCTGGAGTTCGTGAAGGGAAACTGCAGAAAACCTTCAAAAGCATTGCCGGTCACTTCATTCTTGTCCATACGCCGACAGTTTAGTCAATCAACCGCCCCATTAATTTTTTTTTTTAATTGACAAACTGTCGTTGTCGGGATTTGAACCCATAACCTCCCAGTTCCAAGTAGAGATAACGCCTTAACAAGCGCGGCTACTTGGCTAGTCCTAAGTATGCTAAAGCGAACCGTAAGTCAGCCAACGCGAAGCGTTGGCCAAGGACAAGCGTTAGTTAAGCAGAGCGAAGCGTCAGTGATTCGCGAAGCGTGATTTCACGCGAATCGTTAACCAACGAAAAGCGTAACCAACTCGAAACGTTAGATAAAGCGAACCGTTAAATAAACTTTTTTCAAAATTTTGACTTCTGTACGAGACCAACTATTTCTTTGAAAAGGAAAATCACTTAAACCGAACTTATATATACACCTAGTTTACAAAACTGAAATAAACATAAAAACAATACTATTTGATGTATGTTATGTTTGTACATGTGCCCGTCTTCGATCGACTCATTTTCAACTAAGTCTCATTTTCAAATTTAAGCACAAATTATGAAAAAACTGTTTATAATGACTGTTTATGAGTTTATGAAAAAAGTTTTTAAACACAAGTTGTTTATTTTAAACAGAAGAAGATTTTTTGTAAACAAAATTTTTTTCTATCTCTTACGGTTTCAAAGATATAATTCTTCCCCCGTGGCGAGGTGAAACACTTTCCGATTTTACCTATTAACGAACATGACCTTACCATTTTGGTCTAGAACACAGAAAAAAATTTTCAGTTCGTTATATCGTTTCGTTATTGAGTTATCGGTTTCACAGACGGACGGACGGGCGGACATGTGAAAATGGCCGAATTAGGCCATTTTATGAATATCTCTGTGAAGCATTTTTGTCAAGGATTCTCAAGCGTTACACAGTCGGGACTAAACTTAAGATACTTTGTATATTTACAAATATACTGGGTATAAAAAACAAAAATGTCAAAATCAAAATTAAGACTACAATTTCTTGTTGGAAGAATTCACAGATTATTGCGGAAAGGAAATTATGCTGGCCGAGTGCAAGCTGGAGCTGCAGTTTATTTGACAGCTGTTATGGAATTTATAGCTACTGAAGTTCTTGAGGTACCTGGTAATGTAGCTCGTGATAAGAAGAAAACTCGTATTTTATTTCACCATTTACTATTAGCAATTCGTAACGATGAAGAATTAAATAAATTATTTTCTGGTGTAATAATTGCTCAAAGTGGTGTATTACCAAAAATACAGCAGATTGTTCATTGGTGCAACATTGATATACTACCAATAATTATATTAATTGTAACAACAATGAAACTGTACAATACGTATAATATTTCTTAAATTTAAATAAAATACATACAATAACTAATGATTGTCATTTTTTTAATTTTTCGTTTGTAATAATTTCGTTTGTTACTGTTTCTGAAATATACATATGAAATATTAAATATCTCTCTTAATATTAGAATAAGCGAAAAATGTATAAGGAGTAAAATTGTAAAACTTCAAGTTTGCTACAATTCATTACTTGCTCATTTTTCTCAAACTCTAATGTGAACAGAGATATTTAATACTTTAACTTTCAATCTTTAATTGTAAATATTTCTGTAAATATTAGTGTAACAGAAAAATGTTAGGAAATAAAATTACAGTAAAACTTAATACCTACAACTTAACTCCTGATAAATTTTTCGATTTTTCAAATATTAAGGGAGATAGTTAAATTTTGCGTTTCTCCTCCATCTCAACTCCCTTTCCCCTCATCCGATTTTACCCATTAACGAACATGACCTTTAGAATACCAAAAGCAACACAAATACAAAATTTCATTCCAATCGGCATGAAACTGTGACCACTAGAGAGTCCACAGATATTTAAAAAAGTACATATGCTGATACTATATATATATATATAAATATATATATATACATATATATATATATATATATATATTTATATATATATATATATTTATGTATATATATATATATATATATATATATATATGTATATATATATATATATATATATATATATATATATATATATATATATATTAATTAGAATAATGATAAAATAGTTGAAAATAAGATAACCTGACGTTTCGGAAACCTTAAGTTTCCATTTTCTAAGGTATATAGATCAAAATCACAATTTCTGACATGAAAATAAAGATAAAAAAGGAATAAAGAAAACAGAAAAAACGGGGAGCAAATTTTTATCAAAAAATATAGAAAACAAATAGCGAAACATGTTAAGAAACATGACATGTAATCACAAATTTGATTTTATGTGCACACAACACAATGAATCCAAAATAACCAAACCACAAAAATCTTTTGAAAGGCAAACAGATCATAATATAAGCAATACAATCAAATGATAAAAAACATTAGCCAAATACAGAAAAATAACAATAGAAAAACTATAAAAAATGAAAATCCATTTAGAATAATGAACATCATAAGTGAACGAACTTAATATTATATATTTATATATTAATTGGATTAAATTTTAAATTTTAAAGAAATAAATAGAATGTATATTGCACTGGATTAAAATATGATAATATAATGCAAAGAACAATTAAACTAGAAAATTATGTATAAATTAGTAGAGTTGTTGAAATAAATAATACTCAGAACAACAAAAATCGCAAGAAATCACAATAAAGAAAAACAGAAATAACAGTGTAGAAAATCACAAAAAGAAATATTGAAAAAATAACAGAAAAATCACAGTAAAAATGTTACTAGTGAGATGTATACACAAAAGAAATAAAATACAATGACCCAAAAAAAAAATTTTTTGAATAATTGTATGAACAAAAATAAACAAATGTCAAACACAATGAAGTGAATCTCTCGTGGGTAATACAGAATGTGAAAATAGAAGTCGGTAAGAATTAGTTACCCAACACACCACTGATACATGATGGGGATCTACTACGCATGCTCGAACGCAAAGTGGCAATAATGTAAAGCGTCTAAAAAGATGATTGTTTTTTGCAACAAAAAAAATATTGAATTATAGTGAATCAAGAAATGGTTCTGTCAAGTTTAGTCTGGTGTGTAACTGATTTCCTCGTTTCAAAATCTGAGGATTGTCAAAATCCATTTTGTGGTCATCTTCTAAGGCGTGTAACTGAAGGCCTGTGGTAAGATTACCACGGCGTTGATCATATTTATGATGGTAAATTCGGTCTGAGAGGACCTGTGAAGATTGTCCAATATAGGACAATCCAAACAGTTAACCTTGTAGACGACATTGTGGGCCTCTAGTACGGGTTTAGGTTTTTTTAATTGCGTGAAAAGTGAAGAGACTCGATTCTTGTATTTGAAAATAGGTTTCAATTCTATTTCCTGTAAAGATTTTTCAAATTTGGAGGAAAATTGTGAGAAAAAGGCAAGGTGATATATTTGCACAATTGGGCTACGCCGTTAACCGGTGAGCCGTTATAAACTTTGATGGTGGCTCTTTTTATGATATTATTGATCGTACTGTTGGGATAATTGTTGATCCTACTCAATTCTTTAAAACATTTAACAGTCTCAGGTCTAAGAGACGGGGAAGTGAGTTTAAGTGCTCTGAAAGCAGTGTTAAAAAGAACTGAGAACTTGATGTTATAATGGTGGTATGAATAGAAATTCAGCATTCTTGAGGAATGAAAAGCTTTTTTGTTCCACATAGTTAACAATTTGGAAGAGTTCTGGTCTCGAATGAGAAGAACATCAAGAAATTCCAGTTTACCATCCATCTCTCTCTCACTGGTGGATTTAATTTGCGGATGGAGCTCATTCAATCGTTGTAACAAGGCCAAACTCTTGTTGTCATCCAAAACCAATAAAATGTCATCCATATAATGTTTGATAAATGATGGCGGCAGTGATTTTTAACATCTAATAGGTAGGATCGATGGACATTTGAAGAAACTTTTACGAAATTTTGTACCAACATTGGTACAAAAACAACAGCTGCATTTCCTTTGAAATTCGGTAAAAAGTGATGGAATAATCTTGAATGACAAAAAAAAGATCCTTCGAAGATGGAATGAGTACTTTGACAACCTAGTCAATATACATTTTCCGCTAATTGAGGATTGCAGCACATCTATAGCACATCAATCGAGATATTCTTTCTCCTATTCAGGGTGAGGTTGCGGAAGAAATTGAAAAACTCAATAACAATAAGGCCTTTATCCCAGACTCTTAACCGTCTGAATTCCTTAAAAATGAAAAAAGTTTATGGGCTCAAATGAATACGGCATATCATCATATCAGCGAGTGACTGTGAAATATTTCGAGAAGCATGGAAGCTCATCACAATGTGTCTCATACACAAGACAGAATATTTTATCGAATGTAACAACTTTTGGATATCCAAGTACTTTGCACCACCTACAAAGTATTTCAAATATTCTTTTAATAGATTTTTCCCATTCGTATAAAATTTCGTAGGAGACTGTCAATGTGAATTCAGAAAACGAATATCCGCTGCTTAACAAATATTTAACCTTAGAGAAAACTAGAAAAACCTTGGAGGGAGCGAAACTTATCGTCGGGGATGCAAAAGCTCTGATGAACACATCAAAAGTTCTGCTATATGCTCCCTAGATCTATAACTTCGTTGAAACGGACAAAATATTCAAAACTCTAGGAGCACAGAATACAAACCTGCGCGCTAAATAGTGGTGAATTATCAACAACACGAAGGCCGATACGGGACACACCATCGTGCTGAAAGTGAGTGCAGCGGATCTGGGGTTGATTTAAGACCAAGGGTTTAAATTATACCTCATGTTTGGTCAAGTCAACCTTAGACCACTGAAAACATCAGAGGGAAAAAATATTGTCAGCTCTTAGGATGCTTCAGGTAAACCTTCAGCACAGCAAAACAGCCTCCGTTGTTTTCTGTCAAGATGTGTTGGCAAGGGTAATTTCCATAACTCTGGTCCAGGAACCTTGAGCTGTAAAACATAAGATTCTTGGACTAGGGGATTCTGGAGGACAAATTATTTACAATAAAACACCAGAGAGTTAACATACCCTTCGGTAAATCTACTCCACCACCATCACAGAGATGAAAGGTCTGATCCAATACTGTGAGGAAAAAAACCACCATCATGGGATGCGATGCAAACATTCATCGCACTGCATGGAGGAGTACTAACCCAAATAAAAGAGGTACCTCTTTGATATATTACATCTAATAAGTTAGATAATGTTAATAAGCCGAATTTTATTAACAGAGTTCGGGAGGAAGTCATTGATGTAACACTGAGTACTTATGAAATCAGTGGCAAAATCAAGAAATGGCTAGTATCCGATGAACCATTTGCACCGGATCATAGACAAATCTATTACAATATGGAGGTGAGAACGGACCAATGTAATATACGCTATCGGGATCCGAGGAGAACAAATTAAGACGAATATAGTTCGACACTAAAGTTAAAACTCGGCACAATCCCGAAAAAAGTTAAAACAGTATTGGACATTGAGCTTAATGAAATTGAGCTTCAGCATGCAATAACTGTCTCCTTCCAAAAAAACTGTCCGAAGTTCTCAAAAGACATCAGAAAGTCAACTTGTTTGTGGAATGAAGTCCTAAGGAACCATAGGAAAAAGGTTTACCAACTATTTAACAGAGCAAAAAGCATATCGAATGAATTACTATGGGTGTTGTTGACGTATAAAAGTAGGCGAATGTTAATAGGGCTAGTATATTTGCAACCTGAGCTTTCGGTATACACCAATAACCGATTTTTCGACTTGCTGGAAGAATAGAAAGGATGGTGGAAAAATTCCCTACGGCAGAAATTGTGATTGGCGGCGATTTGAACGCTAGAATGGGAAGTGATTGGGACGGGATACATGGTAATAATAGAAATTTGGGGTGCAACATTGACATTGAAAATGAATTCATTATACCAAGGCAAAGTATGGATGACCTTCAGAATAACTACGGCAAAAAATTTACTAAACTTATTAAACAGAATGAACTAGTTGTTCTGAATGGTAGAGTTCCAGTTGATGCTAATGGTGAGTGGACCTTCGTCTCTAAGTGTCGTTGATTATGTCTGTGTCTCTTCTGATCTGTTCAATTTGGGAGTAGATATGAAAGTGGATAACATGATTGAATCAAATCATTTTCCTTTAGAAGTTGCAATCAATATAACAACGGAATTTGGCACAAAACATGCTCCAGCAAGTAACAGCGAAGCTATTAGATATCGGTGGTGTAGTCACAAAGAAATAAATGTTATTGATAATATAAACAGCATTGAAACTGACCTATACTTGGTGGGCCTTGAGCATATGTTAAATACGAACAATATTGAGGAAGCAACTGTAATCTTGCAAAAATGGTTAGATTTTATCAGCAGTGAAATGAAAATTAAAAGCGTGAAAAATTATCAACATGCTAAAAGCTGCTGGTTCGATCATATATGTAAACAGAAGAGGTTTGAAGTTAATTATAAGCTAAGGAAAAAGAGGAGATTTAGGACTGAACAAAAGGTGAAAGTGTATTTAGAAGGTAAAAGGGATTACAAAGCTTTATGCTCAAACAAAAAGCTAACTTATGAATGCGAATATATATCAAGGGTAAATCTTGCACTTGAGAGCAAAGATACCAATCAATTATGGAACTGGATAAATTTAAGAAAACAAAAGAGTGAAGCGATGAATTGTATAAG